>CAUYUJ010003464.1:47500-77500 GCA_963575745.1 Prorocentrum cordatum | reverse complement strand
TACCTGCCTACCTATCTACCTACATGCCTACCTAGCTACCTACCGACCGACCTACCTACCGACCGACCCGCCGACCTACCTACCGACCCACCGACCGACCGACCTACAGACCTACCCACCTACCTACCGACCCACCGACCTACCTACCGACCGACCTACCCACCGACCGACCGACCTACCTACATACATATCTAGCTACCGACCGACCGACCCACCCACCCACCCACCCACCCACCTCCCTCCTCCCTCCCTCCCTCCCTCTCCTCTCCTCCTCCTCCTCCTCCTCCTCCTCCTCCTCCTCCTCCTCCTCCTCCCTCCCTCCCTCCCTCCTCCCTCCCTCCCTCCCTCCCTGCCTCCTCCTCCCCGCGCCAGGGGGCGCAGGCCCACCGCCGAGGGCGGGGCCGCCGCGCGCGCGCTCCTCGTCGGCGGGCGCGGCGCCTGCGGGGCGGCCCGCCGGCGGCGGCCTGCGGCGGCGCTCGCGGCTCGCGGAGGGGGGGCGCCGCGCGGCGCCGCCGCCGAGGGGCGGAGGAGGCGGAGGGAGGCATCAGGGAGGGAGGGAGCGGGGAGGAGGGGAGGGAGGGCGGAGGGGAGGGAAGGGGGGAGGGAGCGGCGGGGCGCGGGGGCGGAGGGGAGGGGAGGGGGGCGGGGGAGGGAAGGAGAGGGAGGGAAGGGAAGGAGGGCGGAGGGGAGGGAGGGGAGGAGGGGGAACCGTGGGGGTGAGGGGGAGCGGGAGGGGAGGGGGGGGGGGGGGAGGGGGAGGGGGGAGGGGAGGGGGGGGAGGGGGAGGGGAGGGGAGGGAGGGAAGGGTAAGGGATGGAAGAGGAGGGAGGGAGGAGGAGGAGGAGGAAGGAAGAGGAGGAGGGAGGAGGAGGAGGAGGAAGGAAGAGGAGGAGGAGGAGGAGGAGGAGGAGGAGGAAGGAAGAGGAGGAGGAGGAAGGAAGAGGAGGAGGAGGAGGAGAAGTCAGGAGGAGGAGGAGGAGGAGGAGACGGAGAAAGGAACAGGGAGGAGGGAGAAAAAGGAAAAGAAGGAGAAACGAGGAGTGGAGACGAAGAAAGCAGGAGCAGGGAGGGAGGACGAGGAGGAGGAGGGAGGAGCAGGGTGAGGGAGGAGGGGGTGGTGGAAGGGAGTGGGCGGCAGGGGGGGGGGCTCTCACCGCGCCTCGCCTCGCGGTCGCACGGTCTCCTCCTTCCCGGGACCAGGCCCGAACTTGCTGCCGGCGATCCGCGGCCGCTTCGCCTCGTGGCCGTTCCTCACCCTGCGGTCCGCTGGCGCTGGCTTCCCCTCGCGCCGCTGGGAGGGAGGGGTGAAGGAGTGAGGCTCCAGCTCTTCCTCCTCCTGCTCCTCCTCCTCCTCCTCCTCATCATCATCATCATCCTCCTCTTATTCTTCCGCCTCCTCTGCCTCCTCCTCCTCCTCCTCCTCCTCCTCCTCCTCCTCCTCCTCCTCCTCCTCCTCGTCCTCTTCCTCCTCACCATCCTCACCTTCCTCCGCCTCCTCCAACCCTGCTCCTTTTGGATAGCTCCTCCCTGTCGCACCCCAGACGTGTCCGAGGGCGGGCCAGGCGGTTCGCAGGAGACTTCCTGACCAGCTATGACCCTGAAGCTAGAGATATGCAACAGCTTCAAAGACGCAGGGCGGGCCGTTTTCATAATGTGGTTCTCGCCTGGGCGCCGCGCAGATTCGTCTTGAAAGCTTGCAACAGCTCAGAGGATGGAGGGCGTGTCGCCTTCGCCGTAAAAGCCTACAACATCTTCAAGGAGTTCGGGCGACTGGCTACCATAATGTGGTTTTCGCCTGAGCGCCGCGCACATGCGTCTTCAAAGCTTGCAACAAGTTCAAGGATGGAGGGCGGCTCGTTCTCAACATGTGGCTGTCACCCGAGGGCCGCGGACACTGGTCTCAAAGCTTAAATCAGCTTCAAAGATTCGTACGGCTCACATCCCAAAAACGGTGCTCTGGCAACTACGAATTAGGATTACCAGGGCGCAACATTCACGTGATCCGCGGAGTTGAAGTCCCAGGGTTGGATTTCTAGCACGATTTCAAATTGTCTGGGCGCACCAGCCACGTTGACTCGAGGCGTCAAGTCCCAGGAGTAGTGTTTGGGCACGAGTGAAATTCTCACACGGTCGTGTTCCAATGCAGCACTTCCCGCAATGAAAATGAATTCGTGTAGAGACCTCTGAAGGGGGAACTTGGAGGGAGGGTTGATTGCAACATCTGTGATGCACTTTGGGTTTCCACTGGTCCTCCTCCGCCTCCTCCTTCTCCTCCTTCTCGCTCCTCCTTTGCGCTCCTCCTTGCTGCCCCTTCCACTCATCGTTCCTCTTCCTCCTCCTCCTCCTCCTCCTCCTCCTCCTTGGGTCCTTGGGTCCTTGGCGCACCACGTCCCGCTGCTGCAACACGTGGCACAAAAAGGGGGTAATAAATCACGCACGGCACTTAGAGGGGTCACTCTCTCTTAAGGGGAAACGATCGGCCGAATTCCGCACCTGAGGATGGGTCAATCCCGCCTTTGAGGAGACTCAAGGAATGAGACGCATCCTTATTCCGAGGCCCGCCGTTGCAGGCCTTGGCGAGGAGGACCACCTTCTTAGTGCCGAACGCCCCGCAGACACAGCACCACACTCGGCCTCCATCACCGCTCCAAAGTCTGTGGGAGGGGTGAGCCAAACGAGCGGGTCTGGGGAGTCCCGTACAAGGAAACGCAGTAATCGCATTTCTCGACCAATCACGAATTCCACATCGCACACAAGCGGATCTCTTGCCGACTCGCACTATCTCGTGCCCGTTGGGCTCAGACACGAGTTCTAAAACATCTGGAGCTTTATACCGCTTGGCGCGGAACTTATCGGCATCCTTGAAATTTAGCTTGGATAACGCACCCCCGACACCCGCAACCAACACAGCGCGGCCCCGAACCTGGAAATCGAGGGCTTTCAGCTCCGTGCGCAGCTGCGGGGGGACAGGGTGCATCTGGGCTCCGAGTCTGGCCAGGCGGTCTGCTTCGCGGTTACCTCTCCAAGCCCACCAAGCACAACCTAGAGCAGACGCCTTGGCCCAGGACTGGTGGCTCCGAATTTTCTCAACGGTGATCGGCGCGGTGATATCTTCACACTTGCGGAAAATCTCGCGCCAGACCTCAGCATAAGCAATGTTATCTAGGTTCTGGCCACTGCCAGCTTCCCAGATGTCCACTACCATCTTACAATCACAAACGACGCGCACAGGCTCCACCCCCACATTCTGGATGAGCATGAGCAGAGCATACACTTCGGCACACCCCGACTGCTGGACTGGATGGGTCAGGGGCCCATATAAGGCCCCATCCCAACCCCCATGGCGGTCGACCTGGACGATCCCCCAGCCCGCTCTCTCCAGAGCGAGATCTCCAGGGGAAAAGGCCGAGCCGTCGATCGCCACGTTGCCTCGGAAGACGCCATTGGGGGGTAAAACACTCCAAACCTGAGCAGCATCCTGACGGGGGGGAGGGGCCTCAAAAGCCAGGCTGGGAACGAGGCATCTGGCGGTACCGATGTCGTAAGGCGGAGCTTCTTCGAAGTCGGCGATCGCTTCTGGCACGTCCAACTCTCTGCGAGTCCACCACGTCGCAGGGCAGCCTACGATTTCCTCCTCCTCCTCCTCCTCCTCCTCCTCCTCCTCCTCCTCCTCCTCCTCCTCCTCCTCCTCCTCCTCCTCCTCCCCTCTATCACCGTCCCCCCTCGGGAGGGGGATGGCGAGGCACGTCCACGCGGGGATAGGTGGCCGACGTCGGCGGCGCTCGAAGGGCGAGGGCGAGAAACGCGAGAGCTTGGGGCCCCACTGGCGCCCCATATCTTAGATGCTCGTTCTGGGGACCTTCATGGAGCCACTCGCTCCACGAATGCGTCGATGCTACGTCGAACGGCCCTCGACTTGGGTCGAGCTTGCGCCGGCCTCGAGTCGAGCTCGAGTCGAACTGGAGTCGAGCTAGCCCGAACCAGAGCCGAACCGATCGTGCAGGTGGGCTCCAGGAAGGTACCGAAACGAACATCTAACACATCTGACCGACCTGGGCGCGCCCCCCGGAAACACGCCGAGCTCGACTGGCACTCACTGTGGAGACCGAAAGGTACCGATACTGCTACTCCCGGGACCTCTCCCGGGGTGCGTTCTGACCAGGATGTCGAGGCGGATCCAGCGGTGGCGACGAGGGCCTCCCAGGAGGCCCAAGAAGGGGGAGAGCCGAACCGATCGTGCAGGTGGGCTCCAGGAAGGTCCCAAATCGAACGCCTAACACATCTGACCGACCTCGGCGCGCTCCCCAGAAATACGCCGAGTTCGACCGGCACTCCCACCCGCGCCCACGTGCAGAGCCAAGACCAGATCGGGGACATGCTGACCCGGTTTAATCCGAACCAGGGTCAGTCGTGCGTTGCAGAATCACGCAAAGCCCCCCGCAGGACCCTGCTGGATCCTGCAGCATCCCGCACCCGAGCACAGGTCAATGCAGCCCTGGCTCTGTAGGATCCTGCAAGATCTGGCGCTCTGACTGACCCCCGTTTGCATGGACCCCCGTCTCGAGGCTCCCGACCAGGGCGGGCCACGAACACACCGGGCGCGCTCAAGATCGGGGACGTCTGGAAAGGAGGCGAGCCCGGAGGGCTCCCACCGGGTGCCGCGGCCGTTCCAGGAGCGCCCTGGCACGCCCCGCAACGGCTCTGCAGCGAGTTGCGTAGCCGCGGCTACCCTGAGGCCGCCCAAAGAGCGGAGGACGAAGGGCAGAGGACAAAGACGGTGGAGACCGACTCCGAGCAAGCCAAGCCAGAAGGTTGGCCTGTAGGGCATCTAGGTTCCTCCGTAGTGTTGAGATCGCAGGCCTCATTAGAGGACCAGCTCAGGAGGACCTAGATGACCTACTGGGCTAGGCGCTCCAGGGCTCGAATAGCAGGCGCGCTCCCTGTCTGGAGGATGATAACAGCAGGACAGCTGGGCAACCAGAATCCAGCCTCCATGGCGCGACCAGACACGGACGGTGACCAGGTCCAGACGAGCTTGTCTGGCGTGTGTTTGGAAAGTGCTGGGACTCCCAAAAAGACGGTGACACATGGAGGGGACTGACCTGGTCCGCCGTCTCCTCCTCCTCCTCCTCCTCCTCCTCCTCCTGATCCTCCTCCATCTTCCTCCAGCGGTTCCTTCTCTCTTTCCTCCGCATACGGGGAAGGGTTCGCCCGATTCCCATGAGCTGCACCTCGCGACGAACTTCGCCAGGGCGCTTCACTGCTGCAAAGGCCCCTCTGGGGTCTCAGCGACGACACGCAACACGATAGGGAAAACGTGAAGGTCAAGGATAAGAGTGAGCTCATCACCTCACTACTGACAAGCGCTACAGGGCGAGCGACCCAACGGTGGCACGTTCCCCTCCCCCCGAGAGAGTTCTCTGCGCACTTGCCCGGGCGCGCCCCCCAGACCACCTCAGAGGCCTCCCCAGAACTCTCGGCCGCCCCAAAGAAATAACCCTGGCGCGACCCCGAGTAGGGAATTTCTCTCTTGCGAATCAACTCCTGCAGATTTAGGAATGCGAAGCGATGCCATGCAGAGCAATGTTTGGCAGTGCTTGGCAGTGCTTGGGATCGTGGTTTGGTATTGCTCGGCATGGCTTGGCATGGCGCTGCATCGCTCAGCACTGCTTGGAATTGCTTGGCATGGCTTGGTATTGCTTCGCTTCGCTTTACAGTGCTTGGCATTGCTTGGCATTGCGTGACATTGCGGGGCATTGTTTAGCATTGATTGGCATTGCTTGGCGTCGATTGGCATTGCTTGGCATTGCTCGGCATGTCAACCCCGAATAACTCCAGGCAACACAGAGGAACCACGGGCAACGCCGAGGGCAGCCTCTGACGAACGGCTCCTCACCCACCGGCTTGTTCACATACAAGTAGGAGACCCCTGAGGCAAAACCGAATTGCGGAAGAATGTTTGCCAGCGTGGACACCGAACTGCGACTTGTGGCAAGCTACGTAGAAGAAGAAGAAGAAAAAGCAGCATCAACATAAACTTTTGGCGCTCCGCGCGGATTTCTTGGATCTGGCCTGGACCCCCGTCCCTGGCGCGCGGAGCGCGTCAGGGGCGGCGCCGGAGGCGCCGCCGGGGGGCCCCACAACACATCTGCCAGGAAGCTGGACGGGCACGCGGCTGGATGCACAGCGAGGAGCCCCTGGAGGCCACCTGCCGGTAATACGTACTGGCACGTGGAGAGGACCACCGCGCCGGGCCACGCGCGAGGGCCGAGGGCTGGAGAGACGTGTGGCCACGCGCGTAGCCAGCTCTCGCCCGGGCGGGCCACGGCAGTTGCATCCAGCCTCCTGGCATCTCGCGGGGAAGCGGTCGGGACCTCTGGGGCCGCGGATCGGAGAGAAAACATCGGCGAACGTCAGAGCCTCCCCCTCCCCCCGCCCCAGACGTTGGGAGGCAACTCCCGGGAGGCCCTTGCCAGGACGAAGGAGGCATGTGTGCCCGACTCGAGGGCCATGGAGCCAGCCTGGCCCAGACTCCGAGACCCAGGGCCACGCCAGAACCAAAGGAGAAGAACGGGGCTGTGCCGGCAGCTGCCAGTTTTTGGACCACGGGCACCCCGGCGCCGCTGCGGAGCCCGACCTCCCAGGGCTTGCACCCCCGACCGCTGGACTCCTCCGGCGGGTCCTTGGCCCCGGCAGGCGAGACGAGGTCCACCGTGCAGCTGCCGGGCCGCTCGGGGGCGGCCTCACGGGCTGGCCCGAAACGCCACGCGGGGGAGGACCGCGGTGCTGCCAGGGGGCACTCCCAGACCCCCGACGTCATGATTTTTGCATGACGCGACCTCCAGAGGTCCGGACCCATTCCCCGGGACCGGTTTCTCATCCCGAGTCGTTTTTTGACGGTCCTGAGGGCCGGTAAGGGCCCCCAGAGGCCGAAAACAACGAAAAACCTCTCGTCATGATTTTTTCATGACTCGAGGCGGTCTGGGCTGTATGGCAGGATCGGCCAGGGTCGTGTCGGGCAAGCGGGTCGGATCGTCAAAGGGGGGCCCTAACAGCAGGATCGGTCAGGCTTCGTATCGGGAGAGCGGGTCGGCTCGTGACGTGCGTCGGACCGGCCCGCATCGGCAGGGAGTCGAAATCGCATCGGATCGGCCGCACCAGGATGCGCAGCAGCGCCAAGGCAAGCATCGGGCCGCACCGACCGCCGGAACTTCGGAATCGCATCGGATCGAACGGGCGGAGATGGACATCGAATCGAGTCGGTCGGATCGAATTGGGCCCTGCACTTGAACGAAGGATTGCAAAAAAAAAAACCTTGAACGAATGATTGCGGAAAAAAAAAAAAAAAAAAAAAAAAAAAAAAAAAAAAAAAAAAAAAAAAAAAAAACGAACGAAGAATTGCAAAAAAGCCCTTCGTTTTTGTTTTGCAATCCTTGGTTTTTGTTTTGCAATCCTTCGTTTTTGCAGTCCTTCGGTTTTTTGTTGCAGTCCTTCGTCTCCTCCCGCAGCGTCGCTGCGAGAGCAGCTCTCTGGACCATCTGTCGGCGGCGCGCGCAGGGTCCCGCCCCGAGAGGCAGAGCTGTGCCGAGGTGGGTATAGAGACGAAGGGGCCCCACAGGACACACGAAGAACTACACACGAAGAGATGTGTTCCCCGTAGTTTCCCCTATTCTCTGGGTTTCTGTCTTCCCCCCCCCCACTTTAAGAGGTAAAAGAACTATGCACATGCACCGATTCTGGCCTGGCCCATCCTGAGCCCAGGATCGGTGCATACGCCCTCCTACCTTGGCCAGGAAGGCATATGCACCGATCCTGGGTCAGGGATGGGCCTTGCCAGGATCGGTGCATGTGCATAGTTCTCTTCGCCCCCCCACTTCCCATGTTTTCCCATATTTGTTGAGGACTCGACGATTTAATTGTGTCTGTGTGTGTGCTTTTTCCCCTCCTGAATAGAGGCCTCCAGGGCCGGGGCGGCTCTGCCGAGGCGACCCTGCCGGGGCTTCGAGCATCGTGATTGGAGTGCTCACCTCGACGACGATCACGTGGTGGACGCGTACGGGTGCTGGGGATGGTCCAGGGTGGGCCCCACCCCCCACCTTCGCATCCGGAGGGCGCCCACGTGGCGTCGGAGCAGATGAGGTCGAAAACATTGCGCCGCATCGCCCATGCATCGGCGATGCACTGGTGACGCCAGGGCGAGGTCGCTGTCATGAGAAGACTGGCTCAGGATGCGCTCCAGGATCCCTGGAGCATCTCGCGGCGCGGCCGGTGCGGAACATCCCCAGACCCCCGACGTCATGATTTTTTCATGACGTCGACCCCCCGAGGTCTCGACCCATTCCCCGGGACCGGCTTTTCGTCCTGAGTCGTTTTTTGACGGTCCCGAGGGCCGGAGGCCAAAAATATTATGAAAAACCTCCCGTCGCGATTTTCTCATAACTCGAGGGGGTCTGGGTCCCTGGAAGCCTCCTGGACACGCCGGAGCGCATCCCTGCCAAGAGACCCGCTGCTGCTCCGAGGCGTCGGGGCGGAGGAGATCGGGCTTCCCGAGCCCGCCGCGCCCCCGATGTGTAATTATCGCCGGTGCGGCGCGGCCCTCCGAGGGCCCCGCCTGCCCCGACCCGGCCTCGCGGGCGGCCCTGGAGCCCTGCGGGCCCCCCTCCTCCTCCTCCTCCTCCTCCTCCTCCTCCTCCTCCTCCTCCTCCTCCTCCGCCTCGGCAAAGGCGTAGGAGAAGAGGCTGTACTCGAGTAGGAGGTCGACTGCAGAATTGGTTGGCCCCAGAATTGATTTTTTTCTTGTCGAATCCACGGGCACTTCGTAGAGCTTTCGCAGGTCTACGACTGGTTGGCGTACTTTTGCCGAAGGGTCGACGTGGAAATCAATTCTGGGGCAAATCACTTCCGTAGTCGATCCCCCAGTCGATGTACAGACGTGCACCCCTGGTTGGAGTTCAGAACATCTTGCGCTCGGAGAGTGGCCTGGACTCCGAGCGCTTGCTTGAGCAGCAGTCCAGGTCCAGAGCTACACGAAAGGTCTACGAGGAAGGAAGCTCCAAGGAAAACGCCCAGGGGCCAGCCCAGGTTCTTGATTCTCTTACACAAAATCTGGAGTCCACGAAAAGTGCTACGTTTCGAAAAGTGCTACGTTTTTCAAGTTTCTCATGGGTGAAAACTCGCGGGAGTCAGCGCGGAATGTTTGGATCGGCGCTGGGGCCCTCTTCGCTGACGCGTGGAGCTCGCCAGAGGGCGGCGCCAGAGGGCGCCGGCATGGGGGGGCCCAGCGCCGACCCGAGGAATCCGCGCGGACCTCCCAAAGCTTGCAGCAAGCACACGCGATGAGAAATCTGGCTACGAGGAAAGTCTTGGGGCACGCTCCGCGTCTATCTTTGAGGGCCCTCAGGCGCCCCAGAGCTAGCGTGGGTCCCTGAGGCCACCGGGAGTGATGGAATTTCCGCGGGGCACCCGCTGGCATGCCGACTTCGCATTCGACGTGCCCGCCATGTCCGCGCGCCCGTGCTGCCTTCTCCTCCCTCGACCCCCTCGGCGACACGCAGGAGTGACCCCTATGGGCAAGAGTGACCTTTGTGCGCGCGGCCTCACCGGCGGCGCGGGGTGGCCAAGCCCGAGCGCGCAAGCCCACACGATCATCGCACTCGGCGGTCGGAGGACCCTGGTGTTAGGTCGGGCGTGTCCCCCTACAGGCGGAGCTTGGACGAATCATAAAGAACAAAAGGAAAAAACAAAAAAATACTCGAAGATCGTTCCCAGACTATATTTTGAATACTCCTCAAGTAGAGGGACATGCCCGACTTGGCCCGAGTGGGCCCGCACCCGAAAAGGGTCACTCCGGCGGAGGGCCACTATCACGTGCAGCCGACCTTCGGCTTGGCCTGCACCCCGCTGCGCCCCAGGCCTCTCCCGCGGCGCGTGCGCGCTCTGACCAGGGTTCTCTCCGAGGCGAACTCAGCCGAGGCGACGAGGGGCGGGGATCGGCACATCCCCCCACGCCTCCTTAACAGGAGATGCGTCGCCCCCTGTCCCAGGCTTCGTGAGGTCTCGAGCGGAGCAGAACTTTGGGGCCCAGCTCGGCGCGGGGAGATCTGCGATAGGGGGGGCGTCCATCCTCGATAGGGGTGCGCCCTAGGGTATCCCAGAATTCTCCCCCTTTTTTGAACGGGCAAACTTTGCAGGCGGTTTTGATTTCTTCGGTGCGGGGCTCCCCGAAGGAAGTCCCGACCCTTTCCCCAAGGAGGGCTTTCTCGTCCCGATTCGCCTTGCTGACGAACCTGGGGCCCAGCGAGGGCCCCCCGATGCCGAGACCACCCGCCGTGACTTTGCTCGACTCGCTGGAGGTATACTGCAGTGATCGCTATGACTTGCAACAGTTTCAAGTCCGCAGAGCTGCTCCGAGTTGTGCCCGCAACTTGCTCAGACTTAGAGCAGTTAGGCGGACTTGCAATCTCCTTGCAGGCGCCTGACAAGTGGGTTGCAACCGCCTTACATCTGTTGCAACTTTGCAAGTGGAACCGACCACTACAGTGGAGGTCTGAGCATACTTCTCTGAGGGGCGGCCATAAGGGGGACTCATGGCATAGGGGGTAACATCGACCTGGATAGGCTATCGGGCCCTTATCGGCGATGAATGAGCGATTGGGGTCGATGCGTCCCCCCCTGAGCCTATCCCCTGCTTTCGGATTATACCTGGGCCTCCCGCGGCCGTTCGGAACGATTCGGGCAACCCTGAACACTGTCGGCAAGGCGCAGCCGCTGGAAGGCACCCCGAGGCTAGAAAGCCACCGAGAACCGAAGAAGACGCTCGAAGACCTCAAAGCTCGACCCTCGAACCTGCGAGTGGAGATCTGAGCACCCCTCTCCCCCCTGAGGCCATCCCCCCCGTCGCTGCCCCCGTCGTGGCCCCCGAAGTTAAAAGAAGACCAACGGCACAAACATAAACTTCTGGCGCTCCGCGCGGGTTTCTTGAATCCGCGCTGGACCCCCCTCCCTGGCGCGCGGAGCGCGCCAGGGGCGGCGCCGGAGGCGCCGCCGGGGGGGGCCCGCGCGGATACAAGAAATCCGTGCGGAGGGCCAAAAGCTTTGTGCTTGTGGCGTTCTTCCTTTCGTCGAGACGTGGAGGTCTGAGCACCCTCCGCCCCGAGCTGGCGCCTGGCCTCAGGTCGGGCATGTCCTCCTTCCGGCGGATTGGGGACGAAAAATTATATTAAAAACAAAAAAAAACTCGACTGATGCTCCAAAAATGCTCAAAAATTCAACAACAACAACAACAACAACAACAACAACAACAACAACAACAACAACAACAACAACAACAACAACAACAAAAAACGAAAACAAAAAAAACATATATATATATATATATATATTATATATACATAACAAAACAAAACAAAACAAAACAAAACAAAACAAACAAAAAAAACGTCCCCATACTATTGCTTGACTTTTTGGGAAGACCCCTCCTGTAGAGAGACAGGCCCGACTAAACGCTTTGGCCCTGGCCGAGCCTCGCCGGCGGAGCCCGCCGCAGGCGACGGCGCCTCCGCCGCCCGCGCGGCACCCTGCAGCGCCGCGGCGCCCCCCGCTGGCGCGGCAGCCTCCTCGCGGCGACGCCGGAGAGCGCGGTTTGCGAGGGGTGCAGTTACCAAGGGGCCCAGGGATACACCAAGAAATGCACACACACACAATCCCAGGATTCCCCCTATTTTCCAATATTTTCGGGGCATTTGCCTTCCCGCCCCCCCCACGTCCCATATTGTCCCAGACTTCCCTGGGAGTCACCGGTTAGGTGTGTCTGCGTGTGTGTTTGTCTTCCCTCCTGACAGCTTTCGAGCACAATCAACCCGTATAGTAAGGATGCGCGGTAAGGATGCAAGGGCCTTGGCTTGCCATGCTGACATGTTTCGAGCGGGGCTGGCCAGCGGAAGTTGCCAGGGATGGGTCGAAGGGCAAGGAGGCGAGGGTAACCTTGGAAAGTCGCTCATCCTTACTATTCGGGACGACTGTAGGGAATATTGGCGTCGCGCAGAGAAGGGTAGGGGGAGGGGGGGAAGGCATCCAGGCTACTTCTCAGAAGGCGCGGGACCTACATCTACAGGCAGGACCCACGACTTCCAAGAGAAGCAGGGTGCTTCCAAGCAGCCTGCCCCCTCCCCCCTACCCCCCTCTGCGCGTGGCCGTGGATCGCCCACAGAGTCGAGGTGCCCCAAGACCGATTTGGTCGTCGAGTCTACGAAACATTGCAAAATGTCGCGTGGATCTGCAGACGTTCTGCGTTTGCCTGCTTTCTGTTTCCGTAGATGCGACGAGACAATCCTTTTTTGGGGTAAACCAATCGTGCGGTCGATCCCCGCACTCGAGCTTTGCAACGCGCGCCCCTTGGGGGGGGCGGGCGAGGGCCGCGGCAGAGTTCCCCGCCGCGCCCCGAGGCGGCCAGACGAGGGCAGCGTGGTGCCCCCCCAAAGCCTTAAGTCGGGCATGTCCCTCTGCAGGAGGAACATTCAGAAACAGTCAGAAAGATCATATGGGGACGATGTTTCTACTATGTTCTACTATTTGTAAGCATGTGTGCTGACTATGTCTGATTTCTCCACAAGTAATCCGCCTGTGGGAGGACGTGCCCGACCTGTCCCAAGCCCCAACGAAGCAGGTCGCAAACCACACCCCAGCGTGACCACAGCTGTTTTGGATCGGGCCTCGAGCGAAAAAGGAGAAAAAGGCTGCGCGCGTCGCCCCCCGGGGAGGGGGGGGGGGTCGGGCCAGATCGCCCGCGGCGCAGCATCCACCCACGGAGCATCGTCGACGATGGGACCTCAGGCGGAGCGGAAAGAGGCAGTGCACAGAGGGGGGGGGGGGGGGGGGGGGGGGCAAAAACGCCATGGGTCGTCGCCGAATGGTCACCCCGACGCAACCACAAACTTTGCCCCCTGGAGGAGGAAGACATTGCATGACACAGGAATGTCCAGAGCTCCGCGAGGATTGCCTTGCACCGGCGCTCGGCCCCCACCGGCGGCGCCTCTCCGTCGACGCCCTCGGCGCGCTCCGCGCGCCAGGGAGGGGGCCCAGCGCAGATCCAAGACATACGCGCGGAGCTCCGAAAGCCTACAGTCAAAAACAGGATTAAGAAAAAGAACAATTCAGAGAGCTGGGCCAGCTTCTCAGAAGTTTCTTAAGGAAACGCTGGGCCAGCTTTTGGAGCCAGGAACGTACGCTATTCATTTCTAGGATCCAAGGCTATCAATCCCCTTGAGAAACTGAGCCAGCTTTCCAGCAAGTTGGTTAAGAAACGCTGGGCCAGCTTTTCGAGGGAGGTTTCTTAACCTCGAGGCCTCCTAGATGGAGTCGGAGTAGATGGGGTCGGAAGATCGCGCCGCATCGCCGATGCATCGGCGATGCATCGCCGATGCATCGGCCATGCACTGGCGACCCCGGCAATACATTCGCGACTTCAGCGTGGAGCAAATCGGACCCCACATCGAGCCACATCGGCGATGCAGCGCGATCCTCCGACCCCGTCTGCTCCGACCCCATCTGGGAGGCCCATCGGGTTGGGCGAAAGGGGGGGATAGCAAAGGGGGGGGGTGAGAATCAGCTCATGTAATTAGCTGATTTTCCCGGCGCCTCCCGGCGCCGGAGGCGGCTATGTATCGAGGAATGGGCCCCTCGGTGGGGCCGAAACCAGCTGCGTGCAGCAAATTTCGTAACCCCCCCTTTCCCAATCCCCCCCTTTCGTCCGGCCCGAGCCTAGATAACCGAGAGCGGGACCGTGTTTACTCCAGATTTCGTAATAAAAGGGAGGAGGTCTGGACCCTCCAAGACAAGCCATTTCAGACCTCCCCCACGTGGGAGAACCCTCCAAAACGTCGTCCCCAGACCCCCCAGGCCCTCCAAGACAGCCTGGAAGAGACCCCCCCGAAACGAGCCCCCCTCCCTTCTATTACGAAATCTGGAGTATTCTGCTTCCTGCCCTTCGACTGCCGCCGAGCCTCCGCCGCCGCCGCGGGCGCGGCCGCAGGCGCGGACGCCTCCGCCGCCGGGGCGGCGCTGGCCGCCGCCGCCGCCGCGGGCGCGGCCGCGGCCTGGGCGGTTCGCTCGGGGGGCCCGGCGGCGCCGACGGCCCTCGGAATTCTGCCGCGGCAGCGTCTCACAACGAGGTCGTCGGGCGGTGTGGCTACCTGCCAGACCACCCCAACCCAACCCGAAGACCCGAATTTCGGGTTGGGGGGGGGTAAGGGTTCTTCACGTGTTTTTGTCAATGTTTACCGACCCCCCCCCCCCACTGGAGATCGAGGGTAAATCTGAGCCTTCGGGTTGGGTTGGGGTAGTGGGTGGTGACGGTGGTAATCGCTGTCGAGGTCGAGGAAGGCTTCTCGCACGCGCTGGGGCCATGGCAGCCAGAGTGGCGGGGCTCAGGGCCCGCAGTGGTGGTCGGTTCGGGCTGCAGCAGTGGCAAGGCGGCTGCAACCCACTTGCAGAGCGCCTGCAAGCGGGTCGCAAGTCTGCCTCACTGCTCCAAGTCTGAAGGATGATAGAATATCTTCTTTTCTGTTTAATTCCAAAGGAGCAACGTACGCAGCAAAGAAGCGTCTGGAACACCCGACCAGAAAGTGTGCCCAGAATGTTCTGGAAGCGCCTCTCCAGGACGTGCTGGAATCAAGCCTTGCTCTGTGTCTAACTTTGGGCTTCTAGTTGCAGACTTCACTATGAAGGCTTAAGGCCGTGGCGTCCCCGTCACCCCGCCAAAGCTGTGCAAAGCGCCGCGCCAGCGCCAAGTTACGGTCCCACAGCTGCACTGCTTTTCCGCCGCCGCCCAGCCACTCCTTTCACGTCTCCAATAGAGATGTGATCTCCAAGAGGTCATACTCCAGCAGGTCACCTGCATCATTCTTCTCGGGCGCCCCTTCGGGACGACCTGGGCACCCCCGGAACGCTCTCTGCGAGACGCAGCTGCTGGAGAGGACCTCAAGACTGGGAGACAGCTCTGAGGGCGGACGACGACGCCCGAAAACCTCGAACCTCGAACACCCCCCCGGAACGTTGCCCCTGAGCCTGCTCCGACGCCTCAGCCCCAGACCTCCGATGCCGTGACTTGTTCATAGTGATGGGCCTGTTTTCCACCACCACGACCATAAGTAGGAGGGGGAGGGGGTCCTCCTCCCTCCTTCCTCCTCCTCCTCCTCCTCCTCCTCCTCCTCCTCCTCCTCCTCCTCCACCTCCACCTCCTTCCCCCCTCCAACTTCTGGTGGTGGTGGTGGAAAACAAGCCCATCACATGACGCCGACCCCAACATGCCTCGACCCATTCCCCCGCACCGGCTTCTCATCCTGAGTCGTCTCTTGACTGTCCCGAGTGCCGGCGAAGGCCTCCAGAGGCCAAGAATACGCACGGAAACACCTCCCGTCCCCTGAGATCCAAAGCCTCAAAAAAAATGAGGCGCCATGAGAAATCGCGCCCGGAACCCTAGACCCAATCTTTCCACTTCATCCTCCGACGCGGATCGATCTGTGAGGGCCCCGGGGCTTGGGAGCAAACGACAACGCCCAGCTCGGAAAAATTGCGACGCCAGGCTCTCGAGGTCTCGTGTGTGTATTTCATTGCCCGAGGGGGTCTGGGCCTCCTGCGCGGGACCGGCGTCCACCTCCATCGCGGCCGCGCCTGGCCCGGCCGCCTCCGCCGCGGCGGCGGCGCCGGGCTCCGCCGCCGCCGCGGCCTCCGCCGCGGCCTCCGCCGCGGGGGCGCCGCCCGGCCCCGCCGCGGGCTCGGGCCCGGCGCGGCCCGGCGCGGCCTCCGCGGCCACGGCCCGGCGCGGAGCGGCGGGCTCCTCGGGCTGCGCGCCCGCGTCCTGCTGGCGGCGCGCACGAGGGGGCTTCTCCGAAGGAGGCTGCTCCTTGGCAGGCGCGGGCCTTGCATCTGCAGGCGAGGCCCGCGCCTGCTCAGAAGCAGGGGTGCTTCTGAGAAGCCTCCCACCCTCTCCCCCTAGCCTGAGGTCGGGCATGTCCCCCTACAGGGGGATCTTGGGCGAAAGAACTATTTTTGACACATATATATATATGTATATAGTCAAACATTATTCAAAACATGGTCCCCAAACGAATTTTCCCCATATCCTAAGAAGGGGTTATTGTTATTACTCGGACGCCGCCGACTCCAGAGAGAACACACCTACTCATACACAGATTTACTCATACTCAGACCTACTCAGACTCATACCTTCTCATGGTCTGACTTACTCAACATACAACACGCAGGCCTACTCAGACTCAGACTTGCTCATGCTGAAACTCCTTCATACCCAGACTTACTCATACCCAGACTCGTTCTCAGACCTGCTCGTACACAGACTTACGCATATTCAGACCTACACATACTCAGACCTTCCCATAGTCTGAGTACTCAACGCACGGACTGAGACCTACTCATACTCTGACCTAGCCACACTCAGACTCGCAAGGGGAGCCGCCAGGGGTGTTTTCACGGGCCCGTTCGCGGCCAGTTTGTGGAGATGTCTCAGGCGGTCTGCTTGTTTCCATGCCCAACATCCTTGGTTTTCAAGGCAGATTTTGAAGATCTCTCAGGCGGGGCGCTGGCTTCAGCGCCCCTAATAGGAGCCGCCAAGGGTGTTTTCACGGTCCCGTTCGCGGCCAGTTTGCGGGGATGTCTCAAGCGGTTTGCTTGCTTTCGTGCCCAACATCCTTGGCTTTCAGAGCAAACTTTGAGGATGTCTCAGGAGGAGCGCTGGTTGCAGCACCCCTAAAAAGAGCCGCCAGGAGTGCTTTCATAGGCCCGTTCGCGGCCAGTTTGCGGGGGATGTCTCAAACGATTTGCTCGTTTTCACGCCCAACACCTTAGCTTTCACAGCATATTGTGAGGATGTCTCAGGAGGAGCGCTGGTTGCAGCACCCCTAAAAGGAGCCACCAGGAGTGTTTTCACGGGCCCGTTCGCGGCCAGTTTGCGGGGATGTCTCAGGCGGTTTGCTCGTTCTCATGCCCAACATCCTTTGTTTTCAGGGCAGATTGTGGGGATGTCCCAGGCGGGGCGCTGGTTTCAGCACCCCTAAAAGAAGCCGCCAGGAGTGCTTTCACGGGCCCCTTCGCGGCCAGTTTGCGGGGATGTCTCAAGCGGTTTGCTCGTTTTCATGCCCAACACTCTTGGCTTTCAGAGCAGATTGTGAGGATGTCTCGAGCGAGGCGCTCATTTCAGCGCGGCCCGTTCGCGGCCAGTTTGTGGGGATGTCGCAAGCGACTTGTTCGTTTTCACGCCCAACATCCTTGGCTGTCAGAGCAGATGTTGAGGATGTCTCAGGCGGGGCGTTGGTTTCAGCATCTCTGAGGAAAGCCGCCAAGGGGTAGGACACGGGCCCGTTCGCGGCCATTGTGCGGGGATGTCTCAGGCGGCTTGCTCGTTTGCATGCTGCGAGGAAGGAGATGAGGCGTGCTGCTCCCTTGGGTCGTGCTCCGGCACGTAGCCTCTGGGACGCACGGAAGAAGGAGTCGAGGCGTGCTGGTCCCTGAAGGGAGGGAGGTCTTGTTTGTATCATGGACAAATGCTTGCCGTGGCACTATCCTACAACATGATATGCATATCTGGCCTTGTGTGGCTAAACGCTCGTTTTACAGATCCCACTGCCAAATATCCTAAAACATATGCAAATTACCACAGGCTGAGGAGGGCACGGCCTGGCAGCTGAGGGGGGGGAGTGAATGGGAGGCTCATATTCAATCATACTCAAAGCTCACTCCGACTCATACTCACTCACTCGCATTCGGATTCACTCGTCTTCGTCGGCCCTGTCGCCAATGTGGACGCTCTGCTAAAGTCAAACGCCCATGAACAGACGCTCACTATGGCATGGCAGAAAACATGAGATGCACATATGGGGAGCTCCACGCAGTGAGTAATTGACTATTTTTGATAATAAACATCGTCCCAAGACTAGTTCTTGAACACTTTTGAAGATTCCCCCCGCAGAGGGACGCGCCCGACTTCACCCTGGCCCCCTCTGCGCGTGGCCGGTCCTGCTCGGGCGCGGCGGGCTCCGCCGCAGGGGCGGGGTCCGGCTCGTCGCCGTCCTCGGCCCCGCCGTCGCCGTCGCCGGCCCCGTGGGCCGCCTCGCCGGGCGGGGCGGCAGCTCCGCCCGGGTGCTCGGCGTCGGGGCCCTTCTTGAGCCGGCGCCTCTTGACCTGGGAGGGGCCGCAAGGCGGAGCCCCGACACACACGCGCACGCACACGCACACGCACACGCGCACGCTCGCGCACACGCGCACGCACGCACGCACGCACGCACGCACGCACGCACGCACGCACGCACGCACGCACGCACGCACGCACGCACGCACGCACGCGCACACACACACACACACACACACACACACACACACACCTGTTTTACGTGGGCGGCTGGGCAGCGTCACTGCGCTGGCGATGACACACACACACACACACACACACACACACGTGCGCATCAAGTGGGCAGCGCCCGCAGGCGCAGGCGCGGGCGGGGGTCGCAGGGCGGAGCCCCGACGAGAGAGAGCGGCCGCGGAGGAGGACACGGGAAAGAGCCCCAGCGCCGAGAGTCGGCGGCAGAGGGGAGCGCCGGCGGCCTCGGGCACCGAGCCCGGTGCGCGGCGGCTGCGGGAAGAGCCCGGGGAGCAGGCCGTCGGAGGAGAGGGCGGCCAGGCGACAGCGCTGCACAAGCGCCACACGCCAACAGCAGAGGCAACTGGCGGACACACACCCACACACACACACACACCCACACACATACACACACACAGACACACACACACACACACACACACACACACACACACATACACACAGACCTACACACACGCACCCAGACGCGCGAAGTCCTGATTCTTTCCATACGGGGCCCCTGGAAGCCCCGACCAATTCCCCGGGGCCGGCTTTTCATCCCGCACCGTTTTGTTGACGGTCCCGAGGCCCGGCGAGGGCCCCCCGAGTCCGAAGACGGCCGAAAACCCGCGGCCCTGATTCTTTCAATGACGCGATCATGTCTGGGCACACACACACACACTCTTTTCGGTCGTTGCGGCGCGGCGACTCGCCAGCGCGCCTTGGGCGCCCCTCGCGGGCGGCGGGCGGGAAGGGGCGGCGGCGTGCAGACGCGGTGGGCCGCGCCAGAAATTTCCGCGGGCTGGCTGGGGCCTCGGCAGAGGGCACGGAGCGGGCGGTCGGAGCCGGACAGCGCCCAGCGGGCTGGAGAGACTTGGGGGCCTGGAAACGGGCACCAACACCAGCACAAGGCTTGCCTCCACAGGAGGAAGCTGATCCTAGAGTTCGGTGCTGGCGGTAATGCTTCGGTTACCTTGGAGGCCCAGACATCACCACCATCACCGAGATCGGGATCTCCTTCCCTCGGTGGAGGCACACCGCCGATCTTGGTGCTGGTGTCAACCTCTATAGGCTGAAGTCGGGCGTGTCCCCCTAGAGGGGGATTTTGGACGAAGAATAAAAATGATCCCAGTGCGACCCTACCTAGGAGTTGGAGCATTTAGGAAAGCAACATCTACATCTACACCGACAGCGACATCAACATCTACATCTGCTATGCTATGCTGCGCTATGATATGCTATGATATGCTATGCTATGCTATGCTATGCTGAGCTATGCTGTGCTATGCTGTGCTATGCTGTGCTATGCTGTGCTATGCTGTGCTATGCTGTGCTAATACTGCGCTAATACTGCGCTGCGCTATGCTGCGCTGCGCTAAGCTAAGCTAAGGTAAGCTAAGCTAAGCTAAGCTAGGCTAGGCGAGGCTAAGCTAAGCTAAGCTAAGCTAAGTCAAGCCAAGCCAAGCCACGCCAAGCTAACTAAGCTGAGCTAAGTTAAGCTAATCTAAGCTAAGCGAAGCTAAGCTAAGCGAAGCTAATATGAGATAAGCTAAGCTAAGTTAAGCTACGCCAAGCTAAGCTAAACTAAGCGAAGCTAAGCTAAGCTAAGCGAAGCTAAGCTAAGCTAAGTTAAGCTAAGCTAAGCTAGGCTAGGCAAAGCTAAGCTAAGCTAAGCTAAGATGAGATAAGCCAAGCCAAGCTAAGCTAAGCCAAGCCAAGCTAATCTAACCTAAGCTAAGCTAAGCTAAGCTACGCTGAGCTGGGTGAACCCAGGGGGAGCAACTGGGGGAACCGCGGGGCGGATGCCGGGGGAACCGCCCGGGGCGATTTCCACTGCCCCGCCCCTTTGAGCAAATAAAATAAGAACCCTCTGGGCAGAGCCTAGGTAGGGAAATACACCGACAATGCTCCAGAGGTGCCCAAACATGGTCACACACCATAGTCCCCAGACGATTCTCTGGCCATGTTTGAATACTCCTCCTGTCGAGGGACAGGCCCGACTTACCTGCAGGCCTGCGAGGGCCCCGCAGGCCGGGCGGAGGGCGGGGCAGAGGGCAGAGGGCGGAGCGGAGAGGGGGAGCTCCCCCAAGGGGGGCGGGCGGGGCCCGACCGGGAGGCCAGGCATGGCGGCCCCGGAGAAGGGGGCCCTGGGGCACACGAGTAGTTAAAGGCACACGGAGGAAAGGCCGAGCCCCATATGTTCCCATGTTTTCTCTGGGTCGTTGTCTTCCCCCCCATGCACTTCCCAACATTTTTCCCCCAGATTTTCCGGGGAGTCGACGATTCATTGTGAGTTCCGTGTTTTCTGGGTCGTGGTCTTCCCCCCCACTTCCCAACATTTTCCCCAGATTTGCCGGGGAGTCGACGACTCACTGTGTCGGGGTGTGTGTTTGCTCCCTCCTGACCCTGGGGCCGGCCGAGAGAGCGGCGGCAGGGGCGCTCTCCGAGGGGCCGAGGGGGGCCGAGGGGGGCCGAGCGGCGCCGCGGGGCGAGGGGCCGAGGGGCCGAGGCGCCGAGGCGACCTTGAGATCCTTGACTACCTACCAGACCATCCCAACCCAACCCGAAGACCCGAATTTCGGGTTGGGGGGGGTATGGGTTCCATGCGTGTTTTTCCGATGTTCCCACGGGGCACACGAGAAAAAGGACACGCGAAGGAAAGGCCGAGCCCCATGTGTTCCCGTGTTTTCTCTGGGTCGTTGCCTTCCCCCCCCCACTTCCCAATATTACCTAACAGCGAAGACTGATAGGTTTCTAGTGGTGTCAAAAGAGGTCACAGATTACTCCACAGGGGGGTCCGGGCAGGTGTTGGGAGTTGCCGGGCGGGCCTGTGCCGAACTCGTTTTTCACCAACAGTCACACACTTCGTGCTCTTCGACTTCCCAGAACTCCATTCCCAGGCTCATTCTGAATACCCGGATGCAACAGTCACACACTTCGTGCTCTTCGAGATCCCAGAACGCCATTCCCGGGCCACATTCTGGAGGGCCGGATGCAACAGTCACACACTTCGTGCTCTTCGAGTTCCCAGAACTCCATTCCCGGGCCACATTCTGATGCCCGGAGCCAACTGTAGGCCACTTCGTGCTCTTCGAGTTCCCAGAACTCCATTCCCGGGCCACATTTTGAATGCCCGGAGCCAACTGTAGGCCACTTCGTGCTCTTCGAGTTCCCAGAACTCCATTCCCGGGCCACATTTTGAATGCCCGGAGCCAACTGTAGGCCACTTCGTGCTCTTCGAGTTCCCAGAACTCCATTCCCGGGCCACATTTTGAATGCCCGTAGCCAACTGTAGGCAACTTCGTGCTCTTCGACTTCCCAGAACTCCCATTCCTGGGCCACATTTTCAGCAGGGGCAAGAGCACGACGAGGAGGAGGACGAGCAAGACCAGGAGGACGAGGACGAGCAGGAGCAGGACGAGGAGCAGGAGGAGCAGGAGAAGAAGGACGAGCAGGAGGAGGAGGAGGACGAGCAGGAGGAGGAGGACGACCAGGAGGAGGAGGACGACCAGGAAGAGGAGGAGGAGGAGGAGGGGAGGGGGAGGAGTACCAGGAGGAGGAGGAGGAGGAGGAGGAGGAGGAGGAAGAGGAGGAGGAGGAGGAGGAGGACGAGGACGAGGAGGAGGAGGAGGAGGGGGGGGGAGAGTACCAGGAGGAGGAGAACGAGGACCACCAGGAGGAGGAGGAGGAGGAGGAGGAGGAGGAGGAGGAGGAGAGAACACCAGGAGGAGGAGGACGAGCAAGACGAGGAGGACGAGAACGAGGACGACCAGGAAGAGGAGGAGGAGGAGGAGGGGAGGGGGAGGACTACCAGGAGGAGGAGGAGGAGGAGGAAGAGGAGGAGGAGGACGAGGAGGAGGAGGAGGAGGACGAGGAGGAGGAGGAGGAGGGAGGAGAGAGGGGGGGGGAGAGCACCAGGAGGAGGAGAGAACGAGGGACCACCAGGAGGAGGAGGAGGAGGGAGGAGGAGGAGGAGGAGAGAGCACCAGGAGGAGGAGGACGAGCAAGACGAGGAGGACGAGAACGAGGACGAGCAGGAGGAAGAGGAGGAGGAGGAGGAGGAGGAGGAGGAGGAGCAGGAGAAAGAGGAGGAGGAGGAGGAGGAGGCAGGCTGAGGCTGAGGCTGTGACTGCGACTGCCGTTGCCGCTGCGACTGTCATCGCGAATGCGACTACGACTGCGAGAACAGCAGAATTCGACAACTGGATTTTCATCTGAATCTTAAGGGGAATGCTTTCAGATATGCTTCTACACATCGCTGTTAGGTTGCTTTGCCGGGATAATTATTTTCCCCAGAAATTTTCCGGGGAGTCGACGACTCACTGTGTCGGTGTGGGTGTGTGTGTTTGCTCCCTCGTGACCCTGGGGCCGGCCGAGAAGAGAGGCGGCAGGGGCGCTCTCCGAGGGGCCTTAAGGGGCCGAGGGGCCGAGCGGCGCCGCGCGGGCGAGGGGCCGAGGGGGGCCGAGAGGTGCCGAGGCGACCCTGAGATCCTGGACTGCCTACCAGACCACCCCAACCCAACCCGAAGACCCGAATTTCGGGTTGGGGGGGGGGGTATGGGTTCCATGCGTGTTTTTTCGATGTTCCCCGACCCCCCCCCCCACTGGAAATGGAGGGCAAACTGAGGCATTCGGGTTGGATTGGGGTGGTTTGGTAGGTGGTGAATCCTGGCGTCTCCACTCTTTCGAGCTGGGCGTGCTCGTGTTCCCTCGGGCCCCGGGACCCTCACGGATCGATCCGCTTCGAAACAGGACGCAGAGAACGATCGGTTCTGGGGTTCCGGGCGCGACTTTTCGAAGCGCCTCAATGCTTGTGAAGCGCTGGATCTCCGGGGAGGTGCCGAGGCGAGGCGCGGTGGGAGGCGCGGCTGCCGAGGGAGCGGCGTTGCCCGAGGAGAGAGAGCACCGGGCCGCCGGGGCGGCACGGGATATCGACGCCGAGGGGCGCCTGGCGGATCGTGCAGAGGCCGCGTCGTGCGGCGACGGGGCCCGGGACGGGCGGCAAGACTTCTGTCGTGCCCATCCTACTTTGAGAACCGCATGCCAGAAGTAATTTCGAGCACCCAGAGAAGTGTCAGAAGAGTGTCGAAACAGTGTCGAAGCAGTGTCGGGCGAGTGTCTCCCAGGGCCCGACTCGTGGAAACCCTTGAGTTTCGGTATTGTTTTTGGCGATCGAAGTTCTTGCTGGTGATCAAGGCTATTGTAGGTTGGAGCATCATAAGGCAAGACCAGAGTGGGCGGGGAGAGAGTGAACTGGCGCAGCGGGCGAAGCCAACTGGGGTGAGGCGGGAGGCACAGAGGGGGCCCCGTAGAGGAGCCACCCGAGGCGGCGATCGACGCCGAGATACTCTCAGCGGATCGTGCGTGGCGGGAACGCAAGGGAGGACCTTGCTTACGAGTAGGCTTCGGTCGGGCCTGTCCCCCTACAGACGGATTTGGAGCGAAAAATTCGAAACGCTCATAAAATACACCCACATGGACCAAAAAATTAGCCTGACGAAAGACCCAACCATACGTAGTTGTGAATACCGCAATTGTGGATATATTCTTCGGTGGCGCCCCCAGGCCAAGAAACGAGTGAGGGGTGTGCCGAAATGGGGGGGTGGAACCGCATGAGAGCGCAGCCACTGGGGCGCTCGGTGGAGCTCCCTATGGAGCCACGAAACGTGTGAGGGGTGTGCCAGAATGGGGGGTGGAACCGCATGCGGGCGCAGCCACTGGGGCCTTCGGTGGAGCTCCGTATGGAGCCACGAAACGTGTGAGGGGTATGCCAGAATGGGGGGTGGAACTGCATGCGGGCGCAGCCACTGGGGCCTTCGTAGAGCTCCGTGGGGTGTGCCAGAATGGGGGGTGGAACCGCGTGCGGGCGCAGCCACTGGGGCCTTCGGTGGAGCTCCCTATTGGGCCACGAAACGTGTGAATGGTGTGCCAGAATGGGGGGTGGAACCGCATGCGGGCGCAGCCACTGGGGCCTTCGGTGGAGCTCCCTATGGGGCCACGAAACGTGTGAGGGGTGTGCCAGAATGGGGGGTGAACCGCATGCGGGCGCAGCCACTGGGGCCTTCGGTGGAGCTCCTTATGGGGCCACAAAACGTGTGAGGGGTGTGCCAGAATGGGGGGTGGAACCGCATGCGGGCGCAACCACTGGGGCCTTCGGTGGAGCTCCCTATGGGGCCACGAAACGTGTGAGGGGTGTGCCAGAATGGAGGGTGGAACCGCATGCGGGCGCAGCCACTGGGGCCTTCGGTGGAGCTCCCTATGGGGCCACGAAACGTGTGAGGGGTGTGCCAGAATGGGGGGTGGAACCGCATGCGGGCGCAGCCCCTGGGGCCTTCGGTGGAGCTCCCTATGGGGCCACGAAACGTGTGAGGGGTGTGCCAGAATGGGGGGTGGAACCGCATGCGGGCGCAGCAACTGGGGCCTTCGGTGGAGCTCCCTATGGGGCCACGAAACGTGTGAGGGGTGTGCCAGAATGGGGGGGTGGAACCGCGAGGCGGACGCAGCCACTGGGCCTTCGGTGGAGCTCCCTTATGGGGCACGAAAACGTGTGAAGGGGTCTTGTGCCTGAATTGGGGGGTGGTCCCGCGATGCGGCGCGCAGTCCACTGGGGGCATTCGGTGGAACTCCTATGGGGCCACGAAGCGTGTGAGGGGTGTGCCAGACTGGGGGGTGGAACCGCATGCGGGCGCAGCCACTGGGGCCTTCGGTGGAGCTCCCTATGGGGCCACGAAACGTGTGAGGGGTGTGCCAGAATGGGGAGTGGAACCGCATGCGGGCGCAGCCACTGGGGCCTTCGGTGGAGCTCCCTATGGGGCCACGAAACGTGTGAGGGGTGTGCCAGAATGGGGGGTGGAACCGCATGCGGGCGCAGCCACTGGGGCCTTTCGGTGGAGCTCCCTATGAAGCCACGAAACGTGTGAGGGGTGTGCCAGAATGGGGGGTGGAACCGCATGCGGGCGACAGCCACTGGGGCCTCGGTGGAAGTCCCTATGGGCCACGAAAACGTTGTGAGGTTTCGGAGGGCAGTGTGCCGAAATGGGGGGTGGAACCGCATGCGGGGCAGCCACTGGGGCCTTCGGTTGGGAGCTCTTCTGGGCCACGAAACGTGTGAGGGGTGTGCCAGAAGGGAGGGGGAGGAGGGAGGAGGAAGGAGAGGAGGAGGAAGGAGGAAGGAGGAAGGAGGAAGGAGGAAGGAGGAAGGACGAAGGAACGCGGGGACCGTCTCTTCAAAACGAGGACCCAACAACACAGGTTGGTTGGGAAAAACAAAAATTGGTCCACGGACTATTCTTGACTATGTTTGAAAGTAGGCGCGAGGCACGCATCGCGCCCAGGGGGGCGAAAAAATAAATATCCCGGCAAAGCAACCTAACAGCAATGTGTAGGAGCATATCTGGAAGCACTCCCCTTAAGGTTCAGATGAGAATCCAGTTGTAGAATTCTGCTGTTCTCGCAGTCGTAGTCGCATTCGCGATGACAGTCGCAGTGGCCTGCATCAGCCTCAGCCTCAGCCTCAGCCTGCCTCAGCATCAGCCTCAGCCTCAGCCTCAGCCTCAGCCTCAGCCTCAGCCTGCCTCAGCCTCAGCCTCAGCCTGCTTCAGCCTCAGCCTCAGTCTGCCTGCAGCCTCAGCCTCAGCCTCAGCCTGCCTCAGCCTCAGCCTGCATCAGCCTCAGCCTCAGCCTCAGCCTGCCTCAGCCTCAGCCTGCCTCAGCCTCAGCCTCAGCCTGCCTCAGCCTCAGCCTGCCTCAGCCTCAGCCTCAGCCTGCTTCAGCCTCAGCCTCAGTCTGCCTTCAGCCTCCGCCTCAGCCTCAGCCTGCCTCAGCCTCAGCCTGCATCAGCCTCAGCCTCAGCCTCAGCCTGCCTCAGCATCAGCCTGCCTCAGCCTCAGCCTGCCTCTGCCTCAGCCTCAGCCTGCTTCAGCCTCAGCCTCAGTCTGCCTTCAGCCTCGGCCTCAGCCTCAGCCTACCTCAGCCTCAGCCTGCATCAGCCTCAGCCTCAGCCTCAGCCTGCCTCAGCATCAGCCTGCCTCAGCCTCAGCCTCAGCCTGCCTCAGCCTCAGCCTGCTTCAGCCTCAGCCTCAGCCTCAGTCTGCCTTCAGCCTCGGCCTCAGCCTCAGCCTGCCTCAGCCTCAGCCTGCATCAGCCTCAGCCTCAGCCTCAGCCTCAGCCTGCCTCCGCATCAGCCTGCCTCAGCCTCAGCCTCAGCCTGCCTCAGCCTCAGCCTCAGCCTGCTTCAGCCTCAGCCTCAGTCTGCCTTCAGCCTCGGCCTCAGCCTCAGCCTGCCTCAGCCTCAGCCTGCATCAGCCTCAGCCTCAGCCTCAGCCTCAGCATGCCTCAGCATCAGCCTGCCTCAGCCTCAGCCTCAGCCTGCCTCAGCCTCAGCCTCAGCCTGCTTCAGCCTCAGCCTCAGTCTGCCTTCAGCCTCGGCGTCAGCCTCAGGCTGCCTCAGCCTCTGCCTGCATCAGCCTCAGCCTCAGCCTCAGCCTGCCTCAGCATCAGCCTGCCTCAGCCTCAGCCTCAGCCTGCCTCAGCCTCAGCCTCAGCCTGCTTCAGCCTCAGCCTCAGTCTGCCTTCAGCCTCGGCCTCAGCCTCAGCCTGCCTCAGCCTCAGCCTGCATCAGCCTCAGCCTCAGCCTCAGCCTGCCTCAGCATCAGCCCGCCTCAGCCTCAGCCTGCCTCTGCCTCAGCCTCAGCCTGCTTCAGCCTCAGCCTCAGTCTGCCTTCAGCCTCGGCCTCAGCCTCAGCCTGCCTCAGCCTCAGCATCAGCCTGCCTCAGCATTCAAAATGTGGCCCGGGAATGAAATTCTGGGAGCTCGAAGAACACGAAGTGGCCTACAGTTTGCTCCGGGCATTCAGAATTTGGCCCGGGAATGGAGTTCTGGGACCTCGAAGACCACGAAGTGTGTAACTGTTTGCTTAAAACGACTTCCGCGGTTTCTTCCCGGATCCTGCCCGGACTCCCCTGGGGAGTCAAGATGCTCTCTTGTGACCCCACTAGAAACTAGAAAACTATCAGTCTTCGCTGCTAGGTAAAAATGTTCATGAAATACACCCACATGGACAAACAAAAAATCCAAAAATTGTCCACGGACTATTCTTGACGATTTTTGAAAGCAGGCGCGAGGCACGCCCCGCGCCCAGGGGTCGCGCGGCCACTCGCGGCGAGGGGGGCCCCGCCCCGCGCCGGGCGGCGTATACACAGCGCCCCAGGCCCGCCGCCGCCCGCAGTGCGCCCCAGGCCCCGCGGGAGGAGGGGCGTCGGCGCGGCCACCGAGGGGGAGGGCTCCCCGGAGCAGCCCCTCGGAGGAGCGGGCTTCTGAGTTCGTGCAGATCGATGTCACGGAGGTCCGATCCCGTCACTTCTCTACTCGCATTCCCCCACCGGGTCAAACTCAGGAGGGTGAAACGCAGCAAGCATGGGCAGCAGGGCTCCGGAGCAGCCCCTCGGAGTGTGGGCGACGTCTTCCAGGAGGCTGCGATTGGGGCGCTGGCTCCGAGGATGAGCGGCGCAGGGGGGCGACCGAAGTGTAATGCGGGATGACGGTTCATTAAAAAATGGGAGAGAACGACTTAAAAAAAACAGTTGTCTGCTACTTCTGCACAGTTTTCGGACTGGAGGAGAACGATGAAAAACATCTTTCCAGCCCGCGGCCAGTGTTTTCCAATCGTCATCCCGGGCGCCGCCGCGTGAACACGACCCCCGGTCATTTATTAATCGTCATCCTCCATTAGGCGCCGTCTTCCGGGAGGTTGCGATTGGGGCGCTGGCTCCGAGGATGAGCGGCGCAGGGGGCGACCTCGCAGTGAGGGCTTGGGCCCTGCAGGGGGGCGGGGTCGCAGTATGGGTCGGGCCTGTCCCCCGACAGGGCGAGTTTGGGCAGAAAAAAATGTTCCAAAAATATTCCCAAATGGCAAAAAACAAATCATCAAAAACCCCAGACTATTTTAAAAACTATTTTTGTATATCCCTCCTGTAGAGGGACAGGCCCGACTTAATCGTATTCTCCACCGGGAGCGGCGGCTTCTGAGGCAGCGCCGGCCACTGCACAGGGAAACCTCCCCAGAGCGCACGGGAGATCCAGCGGCGGCGTCGTCAGTGGGACGGGGGGTCGGGGTTGTGGCAGCGAGAGGCTGGGCTTACGTCGGGCATGTCCTCCTGCGTACAGGCGGGCTTTCGAGGGAAAATTAAAAACATAGCCAAAAACACACACACACACACACACACAAACAAACAGCCAAAAATAGTCGAAGGATCGTCCCCAGACTATGTTTTGCCGGTTCTGAAGTACTCCCCCTGCAGAGGGGACACGCCCGACTTCCGGCCTGACAGCGGGCGCCGGGGTGAGAGCCGAGGGGCGCGCCGAGCCGTGGCGCTCCTCCTGCGTGCGAGGAGCAGCGGACGCGCCTGCCGGCGGGCGGCGAAGGGGTGGGCCGTGCGGGTGGCGCGAAGGCCCGCCCGGGGGAGGGGGGCGCCCGGGGGGGCAGGGCGGGCGGCGGCAGCCAGCGCGGACCCGAGAGGGCGGGCCGAAGAGGCGCTCCCAGCGCTCCAACGCGGGGGCACGGTGCACGATCGGCGGGGGCGTCGGGGGCCGCGTCGTCGCTGCGGTCGGCTCCCAAGGCGGGACAGGGGGTGGGAGGGGGGAGGAGCGCGGGGGCGAGCCCACGCGCGTTTCGCCCAGGCCCAAGAGTCCGCAGCGGACGGATCGCGGCCGGGCGCAGCTGGTAGGCGCCGGGCCCGCGGGCCGGTCTGGGGCGGGGGGGCCTTCCCTGGGAGGCAAAGGTGGCAGGGAGGTCTTCGAGAGCACGGGGAGCAGCGCCGGGACGCGGGAGTCAACCAGGCGACGGAACGGCGCCAGGAGCGTCGTCGGAGTCGGCGTCGGGGGCACCCTGTAGAGGGCGGGGAGCGTCGTCGAAGGCAGCGCCTGGAGCGTCGTCCTGGGCGGCGTCGGAGGCGTCGCAGGGAGCCTGAAGGGTGACTGAGTCGGGAACGGAGTCGGGTGGGGCAGCCGAATGGGACGTGAGCGCCGTTCTGAGCGGCGTCACAGACAGGACAGGGGGCGTCAGGGACCGCGTCCGCACGAGGGTCTGCTCCCACGGCGGGGAGGGAGGAGCCCGGGGACGGGGCTTCGAGCGCAGTACCCGCGCCAGCGCTTGGGGCAGCGCCGCCAGCGCGGCTGGAGGGGCCGCGGGCGCACGCCCGTGCACCACGTGCACGCTGAGAAGCCGCACTGGTCCGTGCTGGGGAAGACCCCAGCACAGTGCAGGGGAGCGTCGTCAGGGACAGCGTCGGAGGTTTCGTGGGGACGGCGTCGGGGTCGTTGTCGGTGAGCGCCGTCCTGGGCGGATGGAGCATGACAGGTGACGGCGTCGGGAAAAGAGTCGGGCGGGAACCTGAAGGTGAGGGGTGGAAGCCGGCAGATGGCAGGGGAGGGAGCGGAGTCGGGAGCGTCCTCATCGGCGTGGCAGGGGGCCTGAGGGAAGTAGGCAGGGACAGCGTCGGGGGCGTCGTACAAGCCTGTTTTTCATATTCCGCGATAGCGGCCGTCACTGGCCCCGCCCCCGCCCCCAGGTGACGTCACGTTCCGCGCCGGCGGCGTCCGGACATGACATGGGTTGACCAGGGACAAGTAG
>CAUYUJ010003464.1:10000-42500 GCA_963575745.1 Prorocentrum cordatum | reverse complement strand
ATGAACACACACACACACACTCATACACACACACACACACATGAACACACACACATGAACACACACACACACATGCACACACAGAGACGGACACACTTACACACAGAGAGAGAGAGACACACACACACACATCAACACACACACACAGGCAAGCAAGCAAGCAAACAAACAAACAGACAGACATTAACACGCAAATCACAACATAGCATCCACCAAGCCTGCACCACGCTGACGACACGCCTTATATGTAGCCATGTGTAACGATGTACAGTTATACAAATATATGTGTGTATGTACATGTCCTCGTATTGCAACATCTAGCTAGCACCAAGTACCATGTGCAACATTGGTTATTACACATCATAAGTTGTACCACGTAGATTGCATCGCTGATATGTTGAGCGCGCCCGTTTTGTTACAAGAGGGGGGATCGGGTATTGAGTTAGCGATGAGTCCCTGTTTGAGCTTCCCTATGAGTTCCTTATAATTTCCCAAACTCCCTAATTCCAATAATTGCCCTTTCAACTCCCCTATAATTCCATCGAATTTCCCTATAATTCCCGCCTGCTCCAACTAATGATTATGGGCGTCAGTCATACTCGGTCTTACATGGTTACTAGAACCACGCGCGCGCTTCGCGCGCGCTTAGGTTCTAGCTAGGAGGCGAGCTTGAGTCAACGAAAGTCGCAGGGAAGGGGGCAGGGGGAAGAAGGCCAGAGAGCGCTGAAGGATACAAATACTGGAACCCTCTTGTGATTTTGTGGGGGCCTCGTCCGGCCGCTCGCTGGGAGTTTGACGTAGCTTCTCGGGAGCCTCTGAACCTGTCGGGGGCCTCCTGGAAGCAGGTTCGAAGCATTTTGGGGGCCGATTTGGGGCTTCTCGGGGCCTCCTTTGGGCCTCTTGGGGGTCTCCTGGGGCCTCTTGAGGGGCCTCCTTGGGGCCTCCTGGCGGCCTCTTGGGGCGGAAGGCTCGAGCTTGCGGTTCGTGGTCCCCCTCTGGGCCCCCTCTTGGGCCCGTCTTGGGGCCCTCTTGGGCCATCTTGGGCGCCTCTTGGGCCGTCTTGGGGCCCTCTTGGGCTGTCCTGGGGCCCTCTTGGAAGCTTCTTGGGCCGTCTTGGGGCGGTCTTGGAGGCCTCTTGGGCCGTCTTGGACGCGGTGAAAGCCCAAGATGCGAACATGCGAAAAATATACGTTTTCCCATAGGAATGACACGATTGTTGTTTCTTGGACCTCTCTTGGGGTGCCTCTCGGAACGTCTTGGGCTGATTTTGGAAGCCTTTTGGCGCCTCTGGGCGGCGTTTTGGCGCCTCCTGGGATATGTTGGGCCGGAAGCTCGGAATTCGAGAGTGGCTTTCTCCTTCTGGGACCCCTCTCGAAGTCGTCTTGGGGTTCTCTTGGGCCGTCTTGGGGCCGTCCTGAGCCACTCGTGCGCAGCCTTGGAGCGCTCCCGGAGGCCTCCTAGGCCGTCTTGGAGGCCTCTTGGGCCGTCTTGGACGCGGTGAAAGCCCAAGATGCGAACATGCGAAAAATATACGTTTTCCCATAGGAATGGCACGATTTTTGTTTCTTGGACCTCTCTTGGGGTGCCTCTCGGAACGTCTTGGGGTGCTTTTGGGAGCCTTTTGGCGCCTCTTGGCGGCATTTTGGCGCCTCCTGGAGCCTCTTGGGCCGGAAGCTCGGAATTCGAGGTTGGCTTTCTCCGTCTGGGACCCCTCTCGAACTCGTCTTGGGGCTCTCTTCGGCCGTCTTGGGGCCGTCCTGGGCCACTCGTGCGCAGCCTTGGAGCGCTCCCGGAGGCCTCGTAGACCGTCTTGGGCGCCTCTTGGGCCGTCTTGGACGCGGTGAAAGCCCAAGAGGCGAACATGCGAAAAATATACGTTTTCCCATAGGAATGGCACGATTTTTGCTTCTTGGGCCTCTCTTGGGCTGCCTCTCGGAGCGTCTTGGAGGCTTCTGGGACCTTCTTGGTGTCATGACAGGCGTCTTGGAAGGCATCTGGAGCCATCGGAGCGCGTTCCGAAGCCGCCTGCGAACGATCTTGGACGGCGTCCGGCGGTCCGACGAGCCTCCGGGCCCCCCGGGGCCCACATTTGTGGTCGGGGTCCCGGCCCCGGGCCCCTGGACCCGGTGCGCCGTTATATGTATAATCTATATTCCTATATTAAACGTAGAGGGGTGGGCTACAGGCTACAGGAAAACCACACCCATGGACCTCAAAGGCCTACAGGAGCCCTGGGAAGGCACGGGAGGAGGCACGGGAGGAGGCTCTCGGCGAGGCGCAACTGCAGGAGAGCAACCCGAGCTCCCCCACCCCTCGCCCCACATCATTTTCATTGCTGGGGATTACCGTCCAAGGGTTCGGGAGATACCGTCCAGAATGAACGGACCTCCCGGGGACCTCCCGGGGCCCCACCTCCCGGAACTCTTCCCGATAATTTCCCCGATAATTATACTGATGAAAACAATCACAACGAATTACCGGAGGGGCCCCCACCTCCCAGGGCCCCGCCTCCCGGGACCTCCCGGGAAACTTTTCCCTCGAATGCCTGGACGGTAATTGCCGTTAATTCGGGACCTCCCGGGATCTCCCAGAACTCGGAGATGGAGGGCGGATACGGAGATTATCCTCCTCCTCCTCCTCCTCCTCCTCCTCCTCCTCCTCCTCCTCCTCCTCCTCGTCCGTCTCCTCCTGTATGCGAACGCACCCACTAAGGCCTTGGCGTCGAAAAGTAACAGATAAAGGGAATACAAAACAATTAACGGGAATACAAAAACAATTAACGGGTATACATGACAAAACAAATAACGGGAAGACAAAACAATTAACGGGAAGACAAGACAATTAAAGGGGAAACAAGACAATTAACGGGAAGAGTTAACGGGAAGGGAAGATTTAAGGGGAAGGGAAAGGGAAATGAAATCAGCTCAAAACCCGATCCCCCCCTAGTAACACAACGGGCGCGCTCAACCGATATTGCACTTTATGGATTGCAACGCATAGGTTGAGCCGTACGCAGATTGCACAACAAAGAGCGCACATCGAGCGTAACAACCCACTGTTCGGGGTCCACACTGTCAAAAAAACGCAGGGCCCCCAGAGGCCCTCAAGAGAACCCAAGAGACCCCGAAGACGGCAGACGGGCCCGAACTGAAGTTCCGAGCCCTTCCCACCAAGACGGCCCCCGAGACCGCAAGCAGACCCCAAGAGCGCCCCCCCCCCACCAGGAGGCTCCAAGAGGCCCTCAAGAGGCTGCAAGAGATCTCCAAGACGCCCCAAGAGACCTCCAAGAGACCTCCAAGAGGCCCCCAGGATGCCCACAGGAGGCTTCTGGGAGGCCTCGAAAATGCTTGCCAAGAGACACCTAGAAACCTCTAAGATGCCAAGTGTCCGCGACCAAAGCACGGTAGCGGGCTGGGCCGAAGGCCACTAGACAAACATTTGCGAATAGGATTGCAGTTTGCTGCAAACGTGAATGTGTGGCTTGGTTGGTAACTCCCCAAAAAGAATAAGATGGCTCAAGACCCAACACGATCGACCCGTCCACATACTGCCAATGAGCATGGTTAACAATCCGCGCATCACCACCCCGAAGCAAAAACGTACCAAGACTCTTGGGTACAATGCCCAAACATTCACAAGACATGTGCATTAGGCCCACGCCCCAGTCCTGGCCAACGACAAGCACCGGGCCGCTGCAGACTTGCAGGGCCACTCCAACTCAGGATGAACTTGCTGTCGCCGGTCAGGAAGACACATACTGGTTGCACCGTCCGCTCCCTCATCGTGCCTTTCCTTACCATCCCACACGGCCGTACATGACCACTCGAGCACCTCACAGCGCTTGCCCTACGTTGCCTCACCTCGCGCTGCACTGCGCCGAGATTGGTGCCTCTCCTCAACCTCCCTTGGACATCATACTCCATGGCCGTCCTGTGCTGTCCCTCCTCTCTTGCTGGCCTCGAAGAGCTCGGCTACACGCAAGAGGGACCTTAGGCAAGAGTGGCTGTTGGTGCGCGACATTGGGGGGGGGCGGGGGCGCCAAAAACCCAGGTGCGCAAGCCGCTGATATCGCATCGTATTCAGTGATCTGGAGACCCTTGTGGGCCCGCACCCAAGGTCACTCCAATCAAGGGTCACACTGACCTCACACGGGCTGTCGACAAGCGTCCTAGCCACGGCGGTGCCCCCGGGATCGAAGATACCTTCCCAGAGATCCGGGGCCCTGGTTTGTGATTGAGACAAGGTCCCCAGAAGTCCCGACCCCTCCCCGGGGCTGATTTGTCGTCCCAGGCAGTTTTCTGACGGCCGCAGGGCCTGGCGAGAGCCCCACAGAGACAGAAAACGTCAAAAGACCTTTCGCCATGATTTTTGCAACGGCGCGAGCACCCAAACATGCGACGATGATGTGTTCAATGCGCAGCCCAAGAGGTCCCGACAGCGGGACCTGGGGACCGAAATCTGATTGAAACAACGCAAGCTGCCAAACAAAAATGTATCGTCGGAGATCTGGGCTCGGGCTGCTGCCTAGGATCCAGGATCGAGGCTCGAGGATAGAGGATCCAGGATCCAGGTTCGAGGATCGAGGTTCGAAGATCGAGGATCGAGGAACGAGGATCCAGAGCTTGCTGCCCCCGGCGGCCCCAGGCGCCGCCGCGGGCGCCGCTGCGGCATCCGGCTCCTTTGGACGCCCGAAATAAGTACGGAACAAATGGGTACGGTGCCCAACAGCAAATGGGCGACGAACAAACAACTGGTCTTACGCAAGACGACATAGCAACCTTACGCGGTGGCTAACGTGGCCGCCAGCACGGCACGCCACGTTTGAAACGAGGGCGCTTCCGCGCGGTCTTGCGCGGGCAGCTTACGTGCCACCGTCGGTGAAAACGACCCGTCCTCTTCCCTGCGCCGCGCAAATGCTGTCCAAAACCGACAGCTGCCGCTGTTGGTCAGGCGGCCTTCTGTCCCTGCTGGACAACGTCCGCGGCGACGCCGACAGCGGATACTGGTCAAAATGGACAGGAACTGCTGTCGGTCTGAGCCGGCTGGGCCCTGAGAAAATCGGCCAAGGGTGGGGACGAAAGCGAAGCCGCCAGTCCCAGGTCCGAAACCGTCGCCGGGCGGCCGAACACGAAAAGCACAGTGTCGAGTCAAGCACCTTGAACCTGCCCTTTGGTCGGGCATGTCCTCCTACAGGGGGATCTGGGGCGAAAAATGAAGCATAGCCAAGAAAAGATCCCAAAAATGCTCAAAAATGATCAGAAACTCGTTCCCGTGCTGCTTTCTGACTGGTCCAGAATATTCCTCCTGCAGAGGGACGGGCCCGACTTAAACCTACCCTCCATCTTCCCTGCTGGCCAGACCCAATGCTGGCCAGAGCCAGCGCCGGGCCAGGACCAGCGCTGAAAGAGAGAAGCGGGTCCAGGACCCTGCGGCCTCCCCCCCCAGGACGAGAGCCCCAACCTGAGCCGTTGTCTCAGTCCCCAGGCCCGCGGAGGGCCCTGGGAAGCCGAAAACGGCGGCGGAAGACCTGACCCAGACATCCGACGTCTCGATTTTTTCGAGACACGGGCCTCCGACCTCGCGACCACTTCCCTGGGACCGGTTTTTCCTCCCGAGTCGTTTTTTGACGGTCCCGAGGCCCGGCGAGGGCCCCGAGGGGCCAAAAACTATGAAAAACCTCTGCCTCGATTTTTTCGAGACGCCCGATGTCTGGGTGCGGCGAAAGACCTGAGGAAGCGAAACATGGCGAGCTTGGGAGCTGCGTGGCTGGAGCCTCGGGGACATCGGGCCCTCCGAGCACCGGGCCCCGGACCCTGCGGCCTCCCCCCATGGACGAGATCTTCCGCCCGAGCCGTTGCCTCGCAGTCCCCGGGCCCGTGGAGGGCCCGCGGGGGGCTGGGCCGAGGGCGGGGGCCGGCGGCGCGCACAGGGGGAGGAGGAGGAGGAGGAGGAGGAGGAGGAGGAGGAGGAGGAGGAGGAGGAGGAGGAGGAGGCGGAGGGAGGAGGAGGAGGAGGAGGAGGAGGAGGAGGAGGAGGAGGAGGAGGAGGAGGAGGAGGAGGAGGAGGAGGAGGGCCCCGGGGGAGCCCCAAAATCGGCGAAGAACCCGAGGGCCCGCTGCCCCCCTGGCGAGCGGTGCTGCTTGCCGCTGGCCAGGCACAACCATGGCCGGAGGGCCACGGGCGGGATCCAGGGCGTCGCCGTGCAGATGCCCGGAGGCGGTAGGTGGCGGGGGCGGCGGGGGCGCGGGGGGCGGCTGAATGCGCCGCCTGGGAGGCGGCAGCGTCCCCCACGACCGAAGAGCCGGCATGGAGCCGTGGCGCCCACCCGTGTCCCACGGGACCCGCTCCCCCCAGGGCCTGAGGTCGGGCATGTCCTCCTACAGGCGGATTCTGGGGGAAACTGCAAAAAAATCCTCCGGAAATGCCTACAACAAGAATCAGAAATAGTCACAGAATCGCCCCCATACTACATGTTTTGATTACTGTTGCATATGTTTTAACCTTCGCGTGTCCCCCTCGGCGGCGACGATGGGGGCGAATAGCCCAGGGAGCGGGCATTACACGCATTCGCCCGGGAGCCTTTTCGAAAACATAGATCATCGGCGCCCCTGAACACATGTACACGTCGTTCATTTCTAATCGTCTTCATTTCTAATCCTGCTCGTCTCGAAATGTTCCTGGCCCCCTAGTGGCCATGGAAGAGGCCCAGGACGGGACGATTAAAAAAAATGAGGGGCTCCTGGCCCCCCAGAACATCAAAGCACCCTCGAAGAACGAGAAATGAACAATGTGTGTGCTGCTCCCCCCCGCGCTATTCGCCCCTGCAGGGGGCCGCATGCGAACCCTACCCCTGACCCCCCCCCCCCGACTTCTGAGGGGGAGGGGGTGGGGCTCCCTTCGCCCGGGAGCTCCCGCGAGCGAAGCGAAAACCCCACCCAACCCCCCCTTCAGAAATCGGGCGGGGGCGGGGGCAGGGCTCGCATGCGCGAGCCCCCGGTCGAACACAGGACCGCGCGAGCGGGGGGGGCGAGCGGAGGAGGAGGAGGAGGAGGAGGAGGAGGAGGAGGAGGAGGAGGAGGAGGAGGAGGAGGAGGAGGAGGAGGAGGAGGGAGGAGGAGGAGGAGGAGGAGGGGGAGGAGGAGGAGGAGGAGGAGGGAGGAGGAAGAGGAGGAGGAGGAGGAGGAGGGGGGGGAGGGGGAGGAGGAGGAGGAGGGGGAGGAGGAGGAGGAGGAGGAGGAGGAGGGGAGGAGGCCGGAGGAGGAGGAGGAGGAGCGCCCCCTGCCCCATCGCCGCCCCCTGACACTGGCGGCCCCTCCGCTCGCGCCCGGGGCTCCCCGCCCGGCGGCGGCGCCCCGTCGCCGCCTGCCGGCGGCCGCGCGGGCGGCGGGCGCGCCTCGGCGGGGCCGGGGCGGCGGGGCGTGCCCCGCGCTCGCTCCGCCCGGAGGGGGGCGCGCCGTGTACCCAGACGTCGGGCGTCTCGAAAAAGTCGAGGCAAAGGTTTTTCATAGTTTTTGGCCTCTCGGGGCCCTCGCCGGGCCTCGGGACCGTCAAGAAACGACTCGGGAGGAAAAACCGGTCCCAGGGAAGTGGTCGCGAGGTCGGAGGCCCGTGTCTCGAAAACATCGAGACGTCGGATGTCTGGGTAGGGCGATCGGAGGGCACCGGCCGTAAGGTTGAGTCGGGCCTGTCCTTCGTCGCCCCGATGCGCAGCACGCAGCACGTAGAGGGCAGTTTGTTTAACACCTTGGATCTTTAGAATACAGGAGTTGTAATACATGATTAGTGTATGACTGAACTTTATGCATGAACTCATCGTTGTTTGTAATACTAAATCCCTGCAGGGATTTAGTATTAGAAACAACGATGATCCGCACGCGGAGCATGTATATATAAAAAACGGCACTGTTGCGTATCGATACGGAGCTCAACACGCATCCTGAATGCGTGGGTCCGACGCGACACTTTCGCCCAAACGTGGTCCAATACGTGGAGCCGACACGCAAGGTATTGGCACGGACGTCTCGAGTACGGTACGTGTTGCGTATCAAGACGTGCGTATCGAGGCAGCTAAGGGCATGTCCCTCTACAGGAGGGATATTCAAAAGTAGTCAACAACAAATCAGCAGGGGAGGACGATGTCTTGACTATTTCTGAATATTTCTGGCGTCTGTTTTGAATATTTCCCATTTTTCGCCCAAAATCCCCCTGTAGGGGGACAGGCCCGACCTAACCTGACAGACAACCCGCATAGTAAGGATGGGCGACCTTCCCAAGGGTACCCTTTGCATCCTCGCCTCCTCGGCCCCTCCTTGGCCACGTTAGTTGGCCGCGCCCCGCTCAAGAAGCTCAGAAGTGGGCGTCCCGCGCCCGTGCATCCTCATCGCGCATCCTTATGATACGGGCCGACTGTACTGCAGTGATGGCGGTGACCTGCAACAGCTGCAGTGCGAGCGACGGAAAAAACGGGTCTCACGCGAGACGACATACAGTCGGCCCGTATCTAAAGGATGCGCGATAAGGATGCAAGGGCCTTGGACGCCCATTGCGAAGCTTTTCGAGCGGGGCGCGGCCAACGAAAGAGATCAAGAATGGACCGAGGAGGCAAGGATGCAAGGGTACCCTTGGGAAGGTCGGCCATCCTTACTATTCGGTTTGACCGTAGCGAGCTTACGCGGTGGCTTACGCGGGCCACAAGCGCGGCACGCCACGCATAACACGAGAGCACTTCCGCGCGACCTTACGCGAGCAGTTTGCGCACCTACGTTGGCGCCGACGACCCCGCTTTGGTTGCGTCGCTCACGTGGATGCGACCCACGTGCAAGGCATACTAGCATACCAACGGAGAGCAACCTGTCGAGACAAGCAAAACTGCACACGCAAACATAATTGTGCCCGAAAGTCCGCGCAGACTTCCTGGATCTATGCTGGGCACCCCTCCCTGGCGCGCGGGACTCGCCGGGGGGCGGCGATGGCAGCGCACGCCAGCGCCGATCCAGGAAATCCGCGCGGACCTCCGAGAAATTAGGCTTATGCAGCTGTTCCCCAGGACAACGCTTGCACTCAGAGGTTCTTACACGTCGGTCGGAAGAAGTAGGTAGAAACATGAAGTAGGAAGGCGGATATAGTGGATTGGGTCCAGGTCCTCCCAGGGAACAACAAAACACAGCAAAAGCATGTCGATGCTTGAAGTAGGAAGGCGCTTGAAGCAGATTGGGATCTGGGAATCAAAAAATACCTATTTTCAACGACCGGCGCGCACATGTGGATAATAGAATTGGGTTGGTACATAGGTCTGTCGGGTATGTAGCCGCCGTCGCCGCCGCGTCGTCGCTTCGTCGCCGCCCGTCGTCTGGGCCTGTGTCTCGGTTCGACGGATATGTATCCGCCGTCGCCGCCGCGTCGTCGTTTCGTCGCCGCCCGTCGTCTGGGTCTGCGTCTCGGTCAGGTGGCTGTGTAGCCGCCCCGTCGCCGCCTCGTCGCCGCCAGTCGCTTGGGCTTGTCAGTCGATGGCCGCGTTTGTTGCCGCCGTTTGAAATCATTCGAACCCCCTCTGCGCGCTTGCTGGGGGAGAGGGCGCGATCTTTGGCCGCGTGCGCATGTCGAAAACTTGCCACAACGTTCATCACCGTCGCGTAGACACACTCAGCGTCGTCGGCGTGATCAGCATCGGCGCCGTCATTGGCTTAACGTCGACATCGTCATCGTCGTCATCGTCACCACCAGCGCTAAAATAATCATCCGACGGCGCCATGATACCGCGCCCGCCCAAAGCACTGACTCGAACTGAAGTGCCAGCGCGGCCTGAGAAACGCGCTGGCAAATCCCCCGCGGTCACCGCCAGTGCGGCCGCGGCGGTCGCGCCGGACTAGCTGGCCGCTCTGCGCGGGAGCCTGCGCGCGCTAGCGCGCTGCAGCGACGCGCCAGCCACCTCCAAGCAGTCATCGCCATCGCCGCCGCACGGATTTTGCAAGCCAGGTTGCGGGCGGGTGGTTGGGATGTTTGTGCGGCCCGTGGGGTTGACACCAGTTAGATTGCACCACACGAGTTGCATAGCGCAGGCTGCACCACATAGATCGCACCCCAAATATGTCTCTGTACAAGAAATAATGGGATCTACCCCGCCCCCACGCCCCAACCAAGAATGAATGGCCCTCCTTTGCGTATTGCAACTTACAAGTGATTTTGCACCACCGTCAATCCGAACCATGAGCTTGTATCATCCCAGCTGAACCTGTGCTCCTCCCACATGGTCTTCTTGAAAAGGTACTATGCGAACACATTCGCTCATCAAGAATTCATTAGTTCTCAAAGATACCGTGCAAAAGCTGAGACGAAGTCCACACGCGCGCGTCGTCGCGGGTGCATGCCAATTCCGCATCATTCAAAAATCTTCGGTGTCGTAAGGAATTCGAAAGCGGCTGAACCGATGTTTTTCACCAAAAAAATGATGTACAACCATAATGTTTAACAAAGCCTGCGCTCGCGCTTTTGTGCATGTTCTAGACAAGCATGAGTTCTTCAGGTCATCAAACTCTGCCAAACGTGTCTCTCGCGCGCGCATGGCAACATCGATCGGCCGTCCTTGCGCGCGAGCTGTCGCAAGAACCCCTCGCAGAAACGGGACGACGTGCATGCGCCCGCGTCGTCGCGCGAGCATGCGGAAATACGTCAAAGCCCTTAGGTGTCACATGGTTTTCAAAGCGACTGCCCCGAAAAGAAGCGCATGCGTTCGCCAACCTGCGAACTTTCAAGAAAACCATACGCTGTTCAACATGTTCATTACACTCAGCTAAACGGGCCTCTCGCGCCGCATGTCGACATCATCCGGACGCCCATTGCACGAATGTTGGGGGGGCACATCCGTGTCAAAAAATGTCATGCGGGCCACTCGCGCGTCGGCCGCGCGCGCATGCCAGACCTGATCCAACACCTTTCTTATCACCGACGCGAGGACGCCATCATCGTCTCCGGTGTGATCAGCATCGGCGCCGTCACTGGCCGCGCCGTGATCATTGTCATCATCGTCGCCAGCATCGCTACGATCATCATCGCGTCTACCGTTGTGGACGCTGCGCCCGCCCAAATCGCTGACTCGCACTGAAATGCCCGCTGGGAAAAAAAACCAGCGGTCAGCGCCACCGCTGCCGCGTCGGTCGCGCCGAACTAGCTGGCCGCTTCGCGCGCGAGCATGCGCGGGCTAGCGCGGCCGTAGAGATGCACCAGCTAACGCCAAGCACGCATCGCAATCGCCGCCGCCTGGGTGTTGCAAACCCACTTGCGGGTGGGTGGGTGGATGGGATGGTTGCGCTAGCAATGGAGTTGACAACTCACTGCAAACAAAAAAGACTTGCACAACATGAGCTGCATCACATTGGTTACTCAACCTAGGTCGCCAAACATAGATTGCAAAAACTAAATCGCACCGAACGAATTGCACAACCGATATTGCAGAACCTGGATTCCTCCTCGTTGATTGCGCCACATAGCTTGCGCAGCATATCTTGCATCACACATTTTGCACCACACCAATTGCACATTATATGTTAGGCAACGTTCATTGCACAACTTGTCTTGCACCACACTGATTAACCACAATGACCACACCACATAGATGGCACACAATGTGCTGCAGAAGCACAGATTGCACAACATAGACTGCTCCACACAGATCGCGCAACAGGTATTGCACTAGATCACACCACTTATACGGTTCAAAACAAATGTCACCACATGTCCTGCACAAGATGGCGCGCACGAAGTATAATGCACCACGTATATGTCACAGTCTAAGTGACTAGAAGCACACCATTTGGGGCCCCCGCTGGCTGACATCTGCTCCTCGACAGTGGACACCAGCCGGTGCTCACCACCAGAAAACCGCCCGGCCCGCCCGAGGCCTTCGACTGGCGCACACACGCCCTCGGACGGCAGGTCGCGCATGTCGCGCGCTGGGCCAGGAGACGCCCGCGGGAAAAAATCGCCAGCGCCTCCTCCCCCGAGCGCGCGCCTCCGCCAAGCCCGGGGGGCAGCCAAGAGGGGCGTCCAGGAGGGGGGGGTGCAAATCATGACCAGCGGCACGTGCGCGGTCCAGAGGGGGGGGCCAGGGACGTAATGAAATAAGAAGGGGCGCCACGACATCTGGGGTGGTATCATGGCCCCCGCCATGATATCCACACACCCCTAGTCATCACCCCCCTCTTCGCCGCCCCCGAAAAGCCCAGCGTCGCTCTGAACCTCGCGCGCGGGCGAGGAGACGCCCGCGACCAAAATCGAGAGAGCGCGCCTGCCCAGCTCGCTCGGCAGGCGCCTCCAGGCACATCGGGTCACTAGGTCGGGCACGTCCTCCTACAGTGCTATGCTGTTCCCATCCTTAAAGGACCGCAACCCAGAAATAGTTTCGAGCACCAGGAGAAGCGTCAAAAGAGTGCCGAAACAGTGTCGGAACGGTGTCGGGCGAGTGTCTCCCAGGGCCCGACACGTGAAAACCCTTGGGTTTCGGTATTTTTGAGGGCGCTCGAAATTCTTCCTGGTGATCAAGGCCAAAGTAGGTTGGAGCATCATGATCCTGCAGGCGGATTCCAGAAGGGAGACGAAAAATATTCCAATGATAATCAAAGCTGGTCCAACAAAAAAACCGTCGCCTGAATCATTTTCCACTCTTTTCGAATTTTCCTCCTGTAGAAGGACGTGCCCAGCTTAAGTCTGGCATCCAACGCGCGCGCACAGCAAGAGCAGAGGCGCCGACAGCTCCCGACGGGGGCCTGGCGCTGGGGGGCGCCCGCCGCGCCGGGAGGAGGGCGGCCACGCGGGGGTGCCCCGAGGCGACTGCGGTGGCGAGGGCAGGGGAAGAAGCACTCTTGAAGAGGCCCAGGGACACACACATGTGTTGCCCCCCCCCTGTTTTTCCCCCTTGCTTTTCCCTTTTTTCACACAAATCCTGTGATTCCCCATATTGTTTTACATGTTCTGGGTTTTCGTCTTCCCCCCCGCTGTCCACATTTTGAAATATTTTCCTGGGAGTCGACGATTCATTGCGGCTGTGTGTTCCTGTTCCCCCTCCTGAACTTTGTAGTCAGCGGGCGCAAGCGGGTCGAAGCTGGTGCAAGCGCCGGTCGGGCTACGGGCGAGACGCGCCGGGAACGGATTGGAGGAAGAAGCACTTGCATACCCAGACCCCCAACGTCGTGACGTTTTCATGACAAGCCCCTTAGAAGTCTGGACCCCTTGCCGGGGACCGGTTTTTCATCCTCAGTGTTTTTTTTGTTGACGGTCCCGAAAAGCCCAGGAAGGGCCCCCCCCCCCCGGGTCCAAGATAGCGACGAACCCTCCGTCGTGGTTTTCGCAGCGCGCGGAGGTCCGTGCGGAGGTCCTGGCTCTGCGCTGGGCCCCCTCCCGGGAGGGCGGCAGCGCGCCAGGGAGGGCGCCCAGGGCGCCGCCACAGGGGGGGGCTCTCCAGCGCGGAGCCGGAAGACCCGCGCAGTCCTCCGGGAGCTCGCGCTGACGCCGGCTGCTCGTCTTCGTTCTGACGGGACGGCCAATGGCGTGGGGCCCACCCTTCCACTTTAGAAGAAGAAGAAGAAGACGAAGACGAAGACGAAGAAGAAGAAGAAGACGAAGAAGACGAAGGCGAAGACGAAGAAAAAACGCCATAAACAGAAACTTTGGCCGCTCAGCGCGGATTTCTCGGATCAGCGCTGAACCCCCCCCCCCCTACCTGGCGCGCAGAGAGCGGCAGGGGCGGCGCCGGAGGCGTCGCCAGGGGGGCTCCGCGCGGATCGAAGGAATCCGCGCGGAGCGCCAAGAGTGTATGTTTATAGCATCTTTTCTTCTTCGGCACTTGCCGTGCCCGAAATGGGTACGGAAAAAGTCGGACTGCAAGCGTTGGCCAGATCCGGCAGCGGCCGCTATCTGGGGGGCGACCCTCTGTCCCGAACAGACAGCGTCCGCGGCGACACCGTCAGCGAGACCTTGTCCCAAAGGGACAAGGACTGCAATCGGTCTTCGTGCCCACTGTTTTTCCCGTAAGCGCCCTCATTCAGGATGCTTGGTGAGATGACGAAATCTTTCACCCTCAAGACTGCCCGCAAACTTGCGCTGCTTACCCCAAACCACGGAGTTCCATATCAAAGGCAGAGTTGGTATCAACTGCATTTCACAATGGCAACCTGTCCACATTCTCTTTGCATGCTGCTCTTGCCCCGCGTGTGCTATAAGCTACAGCCGGGTTGCTGAAATAAGGAACGCAGCCCCTTGATTCAAAATCGAGCCATAAAATCCGAAGGAGCGGCCGAGCCCCTCTTGGAGCCCCGATCCTTCGACCAGCCGCCCTGATCGACAAGACGGATCCGCGCGCGCTGGACCGCAAGAAACACCGAAGGGACTCGCCACCAAAAAAGCAACGGAACGCATGCAGACCTGAGGAACCACCGAGCCCCTTCCGACTCAAACTGGACCTTGTTTCAACGAACTGACTGTCCCCATTCTTTCCGTGTCCATTGGCGGCGCGCGCAAGGGGGTGGGGGGAGAGGAGAAGACTTCTTAGCAAGGAAGCTGCTTCTTAGAAGGCGCGGGCCATAGATCTACAGAGAAGGCCCGCGCCTTCTAACAAGCAGCCTCCTGCCGAGGAGCCTTCCCCCTCCCCCATACCTCCCTCTGCGCGTGGCTGATGCACCTTGCAGCCGCCCCACTCGACCGTGGTCTTGTGGGGGGAGCGGAGGGGAAACGTCCATATCTATAGATATGGACGTTTCCCCTCCGCTTCGAAGTAACTTATAAGTCACTTCGAAGCGGGACCAAACCCCCGACCCCGATGCCAAAGATCACGGCGGTCGACCTGGGGGCAACGCAAGCCCTGGCAGACCCAGAGGGCGCCCACGTGCGCACGCCGCCGCCGGCGCGCGCATCGGAAGCTTTTGACGCCCAGCTCCCGTCGTGCCGAGCCGCGCTCCCCCCGCTCAGGGGACCTGCTGGCCCGGGCCCGTCCAGACTCCGGGCCACTCTGGCTCCGCGGGATCCAGGAGGAGGAGGAGGAGGAGGAGGAGGAGGAGGAGGAGGAGGGCGACGAGGAGGAGGAGAATGAGGAGGAGGAGGAGGAGGAGGAGAAGGAGGAGGAGGAGGAGGAGGAGGAGGAGGAGGAGGAGGAGGACGGGGAGGAGGGCCCTGCAAGCCCGAGCCCGGGCCCGTGCGCCCCTGGCCCTCTGCAGGATGCGGCAGGGCCCGGCGCTCTGGCTGCCCCCCCCTTTCTGCACCGGCCCCCGCCCCGAGGCTCCCGCCCCGCCCCCCCGCACTTCCCCCCCCCCCCCTTCGCGCCTCCGGCGGGCCCGACGGCGGCGAGCCCCCGCCCTTCCGCCGGAGGCGCTTGAAGGCGCTCGGCGGGCTGCACGGCGGCCCCCGCCGCCGGTGCTGCGGCTGGCGGGGCTCCTCCGGGGGTGCCGTCGGGCTGCTGCGACGAAGGGGCGCAGCAGGAGGGCCGAGGCCCCTCTGTGGGTCTTGTTTTTCCCCAACAAACCTATGTTGTTGGGTCCTCGTTTTGAAGAGACGGTGCCCCGCGTCTCCTTCCTCCTCCTCTCCTCCTCCGCCTCCTCTCCCCTCCTATCATCATCATCGTCATCATCATCGGCCACGGAATGGCCAGAGGAGCAGTGCGCCCCTTTCGAAGCCGAGGCGGCCCTCGTTCCAGCGCCCTGCCTGCACTGAGCTCGGAGGGACAGCAGCCGCACCAACGGCACGCCGCCGCGGGGGGAGCCCATCGGCGCGCTTGCTGCTAGCGGAACACGGGGCCCCTGGACAGAGACGGAGGAGCAGCGCACCGACTGGCTACCGACGGCAGCGTGTCGCCGATGCTCGTCCTGCCTCCCGACGAGCGCGGCGAGTGCGCACTCACCACTCGTCCTGCTGTTCCGCTCTTGCCCGTTCTGGGCATGTCGTTCGTTCCGTCGTGGCCTTCTCTACCATGTGCTTTCCCATGCCTCGATTTCATCCATCCGCCCATCCTTCCCCCGTCTCTCCCTCACCATGAGCATCCTCACCATCAGCATCACCAGCATCAGAATCATGATCGCTACAATCACCATCATCGCCCCCGTCACCATAACCATCCTCGTTATCCCCGTCATCGTCGTCATCGCCATCACCGCCAACGGTAAAATAGGTGCCCCCCCTGCCCACCGAAAAATAAAGCCAGCGCAGAGTTCAAATGAATCTGAAGACTGACACGATCTGGACTGGAATGGACTGAAGAGGGCTGGCCTGGAGTAGACTGGAATGGACCGGCTCTATTCTACCATCTGCCTATTGTACTCTGCTCTATTCCGCCCTACTCTACCCTACTCTGCCCAACCCTACCCTATCATAACCTACTCGGCCCTGCTCTGCTATATTCCTACTCTGCTCAACTTGAGCCTCATTCCCTCTTGGAATATGGCCCCACTGTGCCACCGAACAGGCCGACAACAACCCAATTCGGGGGATCGCACCTTCCCTGGCAAGAACCCCTACCAAAATCCAGGTGCTTCGTCGTAGGATGAACACCACGCCGTCCACGCTGCAGAGTGCGTGGCGAGGGCGCGAGACGCGCGCACCTCCCGCGCCAAAGGCCGAAGTGCAGCTCTCGCCTCGGCGCCGCGCTCGGCTGAGCTCCCGCGCTGGCGCGGCGCACGCCTGCTGCACGCAACGCCTGTCGACGCGCGGGCGGCCCGAAGTGTGGTTCTCGCCTCCGCGCGGCGCAGATCTTCGCCTCAAAGTGGCGTTCCCGCCCCGATGCGGCGCAGACTTGCCACTCGCCAGCTCGAAGGGAGGAGGAGGAGGAGGAGGAGGAGGAGGAGGAGGAGGAGGAAGAGGAGGAGGAGGAGGAGGAGGAGGAGGAGGAGGAGGGGGGGGGGGGGGGGTCGTGCGAATGGGGGACACGTCGCCCTCGCCCAAACTCCGTGCGGTGGCGTTCCCGCGCGAGCGCGGCGCATGGCCCGTTCGCCGCATCGCACGGCAGCGGCAGCGGCAGCGGGGCAGCGCGAGAGCGGGCGGAATGCCGACCTCGCCCAGGCGTCGCGCAGCTCGCGGGAGAAACTCACAGCGCTGTGTGTGCCAGCGCGGCGCAGGTTTCGTCCGCGCCCAGCCCATCGCAAGTGGTGCCGTTCCCACCCACGCGCGGCCCGCAGATCTGCTCCCTTCGCGAAGCCGTCGGAAGCGGGGCCGCGCACGAGCCCCTTCCGCTTGCGAGGCAGGAGCGCGTTCCAACCTCGACATCAAATTGTGCCAGACTTGATTACTATGCCGCGGGAGGGAGAGTGGAAGCACGCGGGGCCGTCTGACCCGCTCGAACTGGCTAACTTGATCATGCTCTAATCCGACCTTACTCTTATATCCGCCGGCCACCCTGCGCGGCCACCAGGCTGCGAGGGTGAGGATTACAGCTCCTTGTTCCAGTTGCAACTCCCAGGCTCCACTGTTACAGTCCTGCTTTCTGTTTCCTTACTGCTAAGTGTTGCTGAACGCGCGAGAGGGGGTGCCCCGAGCCAGCTCTTTTACCGCGCCCCGATCGCGCTGTCTGAATGCCTGGGGGGCCTTGTAAAATAAATGATACTCGCGTCCCCGAATCCATAATCCATGGTAAGATAAACCATAGTTGCGTCCCCGAAGCCATAACCCCATATAAATTGCGCAAGATTCGCGTCCCCGAAGCCATAAGCAATTACAAAGTATGCAGTGTTCGCGCCCCCGACGCCATAAATCCTTACGACATACGCGATACTCACGCCCCCGAGACCTAAACCCACGTAAATTACTGAATATTCCATAAATTTAAATAAGATTCGCGCCCCCAGGGCCGTGAACCCTCATACATTGTGCCAAAGTTGCGTTCCCGAGGCTACAAACCCGCGCAAATCTCACAATATTCGCGCCCCCGAGGTCATAACCTTCATAAGTTATGTAATACGTGCGCCCCCGAAGCCAAACACCTGCGCAAGTTAAACAAAGCTTGCGCCCCCGAGGCCACCAACCCTTACAAATTTCGCAATCCTGGCGCCCCCGAATCCATCAACCATGCGAAGATATTTTCATCATTCGCGGCACCGAAGCCATAAACCATCGCAAATTAAAATAAGCCCTCGCGCGAAGCCCCGACACTACTTCGCGCCAGCGCCCACACATTCCAACGCAGCCCTGGCCAGTCCCATTCTAAGAGAGGGGAGCCGGGGGCATGCGAAGCCCTTGCGGATAAATAATACATGATACGCGTCTCTGCTCTACTCTACTCTCCTCTCCTCTACCCTCCTTTATTCTACCAGGCTCGACTCTACCATCCACCCAGTCGGTTATGCTCGGTCGCGCTCGGCTCGCCGGTGGGAGCTGGCCCGTCAGCCCCACTGCCACCTTGAATCGAGAGGCGCGGGGATCCGCGTTCCACCGAGGCCTCGGCAACGGAGCCAGGGGTCACCCAGACGGTTCCGCCGCCTCCGCCGAACGCCCCGCCCCCTCGGATTCCTCGCCGCGTTCCTCCGGGTCGCCCCAGGCCTACTCAGGGGGCGGGGGGGCCCGCTCTCGACGTCGAGCGCCCGCGCCCCCCCAGGGCCCCGAACTTGGCTCTGGAGCGCTCGGAACTCCGGGGCATCGATCACCCCGGCCCCCAGGGCCTTAGCACGGGTCGCCTCTCTCACTTGCCCCCCGCTGCACTTCCACAGCTCGGCCCACATGGCCACCCTTTGCGAGAGACCACCGCCCTGAGACCCACCCAGCGATCCCGCTGGAGCGCACGAGTCTTTACTCCCACCACCATCCGCCACGCGCGCGCGCTGACAAGGCTGAAAAGTCCGACCGATCGCTTCCGCCAACCTGGACTTGGCACCAGCACACATCAAGGCTTTCTTCGTTTCCTCTGTGATCTGATGCTTCCTGGCGAAGGCGGCGGCGGCGGCGGCGCCATCACTGGCGCCCCCCCCACCCCCCACCCCACGCACCTGGACATCCGAAAGACCGATGTCGCCGGTTCCTTCGCCACTAAGGAGCGCTCGGGAGAGTCTGGGATTCCCCGAAAACGAGCTGGCATGGGGAATGCCCTGGCCCGCGGTAGTAACAGTTCCTCGCAGAGACGGTATCATGCAAGATGAGCTCGACCTTGGAAAACGCGGTGGGCGGGACAACGTCTGCGGCCCTGGCCACCAGCCCTCTTCGCCCAACCCCGCGGCGCTCGGGCCTGCCGTTCCGCCGCGGCGGCGCGGCGGCGCGGCGGCGCAGACGCGCCGGCACATCCCTGCGCGATCGCGCCCCCGACCGAACGCCCCCAGGAACTCGGGCCCGCCGCCAGTGAGAACGACCTCGGGGGGGTCCGAACGCGCGAATCCAACCCGCGACAAGACCCCCCCTAGCATTTTCGGAGTTCCGCTACTCACTGGGAGGAAGAAGGCGACGCATCTGGAAACCGGACCGCGGTCCAACACATTGACTATGGTGAGCTCGGCCCCGACAACGGCCACGAACAAACAGCCCAGGGCTGCGATCCGGTTGAACCAGTAGGTACGCGGCCCAGCGGCACGGCGTCTCCACAAGGGCCTGGAGCGGCCGTCACGCTGCCCGCAGCGAAACTTATGCTTCACATTATCTACGACTGACGGTTTGGCGAGAGCCACCAGCAGCATCTTGAGAAAAGCTTCTCTCGAGAGACGACCGAGATTAATGCGCGCGCAAGACCTCCTTCTCATGGTTCTGCCCGGTCGCCCCCGATTGCCTTCCCCCTTCCATGCCGACCGCCCCCCCCCCCCCCCATGTTTGTCGATCCCTTCATCATCATCGTCGGAGTCGGAGTCGGAGTCTTCGCTGGCGTAGACCGGGCGCCCTTCGGGATGGCCAGTACAGTTGCCCCCTGGGGGGCGGGCCGCTTCCTCGAAGTGCCCTAGGGCTCGGATCGGGGTATACTCCAGAATCCCCTCGCGCATCGCCTGGATCAGCTCCGGGGGGCAAGTCTGCGCGGCCTTCGCGCGGGCGCCCCCACTGAGTAGCTGGCGGGAGCGCTCGCCGCTGCATCTCCGACGCATGGGCTAGAGAAGAGAAGGTCGACTGGTCATGAACCTTGAACCTGGTCGGCTTTTTGTTGGGCCCCCCCATGTGACGGCCAACCCGCGCCGACAGAGATCCGCCACTCCCGAAATGCTCTCCGCGCGGCCCAGCATTTCTCAAACCGACTCCATCTCCCACGAGCACGCCCCATCAGAATGTTCGAAGAGGAACCCTCTTCCGCGGCAGACCTGGCACCCGGCAACTCGCATGCGCAGGGCCATGCACCTCGCACCGGCTGCGTCGGCGCCCGTCAAAACGCTCCTCTCCAGCTTCCGCCAGCTCGGCCGTCTCGCAACCGAAAAGGCTCGGCGCTCGGGGTCCACGGCGACAACCTCGGGCCTGTCCCGCTCGATGAGGCGCCACATGGATGCTTCTCCTAACTGAGCGTCGAGATTGCACCCCGCGCTGAGATCCACGCCCCTGGAAAACTAGACACCCCTGACCCTGGAGAGTCGAGGCGACCCGGGGAACCGAGAACAGTTCCATGACCAACTTTCGCCTCGACTCGGCCAGCCAGTCCAGGATGAGGCGTTTCCTTCTCTCGCGCCGCGCGCGAACGCCCCCCCCCCCCCCCCCCCGCGGCCAGGGCGACCCCCCGCACCTCCCGAGGCGCCGGGCACAAGGGCTCGGGGCGGCGCGCTAACCCGACCATCGAGGGCGCCCCCCCAAAGGCATGGACCCCCTTAAACGGCTGCTCCTGACAGACCGACGCCCCCGACAGGCCCCTTGACTCCAGTCTGGGCGGAGGCTCGCAGGACGCCGAAGCTGTCAACGTCTCCACGACGACGTCGCCCCTGACCTCGCTGGGCGCGGCGAGATGCAACTGGCGCGCCGAGAAATCCGAGGAGAGGGAGTCGTAGAGGGCGTTTCCCGCGGCGCCTGAGCAGCGGATCCCGAAAACGCCCGAAGCCCGCGCGCCCAAGTCCCGGGGTCGGCGCGCTGGACAATGTAGCAGGCCACTAGGACCATCACTCGCTCGGATTCGGCCCGGTTGGGTCGCTGCTTTCGACGCCCTCGAGCTTCGGCGACCTCGTCGAGAGATGACGCCCTTTCCCGCCCCCCGCCCCATCAGGCCCCGAAGCCTGGGTGCTGCCGCCCCGCCGCGGTGCACTTTGCCGAGGCGGCGTTGGCGGGCAACAGACTCCGAACGCATCCCCCATCCCAGCTCCCCGCACTTAAAGGTCCTTGAGGGTCCTAGGTTCAGTGATGGATTGATCCCGCGATCCCACGCCCCCCCTCCCCTGGCTTTGCTTAGAGCGTCATGCTCAGTCCTTGGCCTGCACGAGCTACTGAATCGCGATGGCCAGCTGGCTCGCCGCTTCGCCGTTGCGCTGGATTCCGGCCATCATCAGGCCGAGCTCCGACTGCACCTGCTTCGGCGTGTCTGCCAAACCTGATGACGCCTGGCTGCCGAGCTTGATGTCGCTCTCGAGCCCGCCCAGGCCCACGGCGCTACCTTGGGAGGCCCCCACGGCGGCTCGCAGACGAACTTCTCCCCGCGCGCGTTTCTCGCTTCCCTGTCGGCCTTCTTCAGTCGAGCCTGCCTCTCCGCCGACGCGAGCGGGCCGGTCCACGCCTGGCCCTTGCGCGCCAGGCAGCTCGCGTAGCGCACGCGCTGTTTGCTGGTTGCCCGACTCCCACATCGCCCACGGCGGGCGCGGGCAGTCGAGCTGGCCGATCGCCCCCTTGAGCTCGCCGCGCGTCTCCTGGAACATCTTCGCAACCTCCCCGCCGTCGACCCCCGCCGTCGATCCCCGCCACCTCCCCACCGTCGACCCATGCCCCTCCGACTGCGTCGTCTTTCTTTTGGCGCACGAGCCCGTGCCCAGCAGTCATTCCCAGGTCGCACCCATGGGGCTGTCCTTCGCGAGCTGGACGGCGCGCCTCGGAGCCCCGGGAGGCCTCTGGAACTTCTTCAGACTCGAGTTCCAGCGCACTCGCAAATTCTCCACGGGCGCTGACATCACTTCCTCTGGCGAATTCCTCGAAACTTCAAAGACCGGGCTGAGGGTCGAGGATGGGCGATTCGGTTTTGAGCCCAGATGTCCTTCGGGTAACTGCTGCGATAATCGTTGAGATCGTTGTCGCTATGCTGTATGATCCTGGGTATCTTGCTTCCTCCTGCACGTCTCCTCCGGGGTATCCTTCTTAGTCCTGCTGGGCCCTTTTACCTCTTCCTTCTCCTCGGACGCCCTCGGCATCTGGCTTGCTTGCGACCTCGGGCCCGGGCCTGGCTGGGTCCTCCGAGCGCGGCCCCCCTCCCCAGTCTACGCTTCCGGGGCCCTCTGGAGAGGGGGCGGCCCTGGCCCCGTGCTCGGATCTGAAAGGTCGGAGAGGGCGACGAGGTGAGCGGAGGTCCTGCAAGCGGAGAAATGTTGGCCACTCAAGCCGGGCCAGCCTCGCTGGGCCGCCTCAGGGATCTCGAAGTCTCTCGGCGAGCAACTGTCTAGCAGACCGATGGCCCGGCGCCCGGACCTTTGCCTCGCCATCTTGATGACTCGATCTGGGCCGCCCCAGCGCATCGCGAGCTGGCCTCCTGCCACGCCCACGATCGCGCCCTAACTCTCGAGCCAACGCGCGGGCAGGAGCAGCGGCACGCCTTCGCGGATGATCCGGAACAGGATGAATCACCTAATCCCAGCCTGCGCGACGGGCACCGTCGCCTCGCCGATGACCTCGGACCGGCCCCCGACTCACTTGGCCGAAGTGGCGCTCTTCATCTCTCGCACTGGAATATCCCATCCCTTCGCGCGGCACTTCTTGCGCCGTTCCTGCAGACGTCCTTGTCCGACCAGCGCCCGGCCAACTGCCGCGTCCACCGCGCCCTCGGGCTCGTCGCCGCCGATCGTCGGAACACAGATGGAGTCTAGGTGGGGCTCGGGCACCTCGCGGCAGATCTCGAGGACACGGCCGTTGCCCATCAGATACGCGGCGTCATCGTCTCCAGCTGCAACGCACAAGGATCCTCGCATTCCGACCGACTTGGAGCCAGCCGGGCCACTCGTCTTCGGCTTGCACGGGTTGGTGCATTCCCTGCGCCAGTCGCCCTTCTGGCCGCAGTTGGCGCATCGGGCTCGCTTCTCCAAGCGCGCGATGCTGGTCCGCTGCTTTCCAGCCTGGTGACGAGGAGGCGGGCGGCCCCTGGCGCCCTTCATATCGACGAAGTCCCTGTCCCGGGGGATGGCCTTCTTCAGCTCCTTCGGCTCCGCCCACGCGCGCAGGCGGCCCTCTTTTTTCCCTCTTCTCGTCTAGCGCCGCGGCCAGCACGGCGACCGCCTGGTCCTCGCCCAGCTCCTGGTTGGAGATCGCCTGGTAGAACGACGCCGTATCCCCATCGTCCGTCATCAAGTCGGCATCCAGCTCGTAGTAGTACATCGCCTCTGCGCTCGAGTTCTCGCCTTCTTCATCCTCGCTGTCACCAGCAGCGTGGACCCAAGCCTTCTTGCTTTTCTTCTTCGCGTCCATATTCATCAGTCCTCGGTTGATCGACTCCAGACTCTGGACCCTCCTTGCCCTGGGTGGTCGACAGCAGGTTGATCGCTTTCTGCTTGCTCAGGTTCGCTCCGTTGCGAAGCTGCTGCGCCTGCACTTGTTCAGGAAGGTCGAGGCCGTTCTTACGTGCACTGCGCACTTGCACGTCTCGTCGTAGTACATACTGCGTGCACGTCTCACTCGCCTTCATGTCCGCTTCTACCTTCTTCCAGAGCTAGCCTGCAGCTCTCTCTGGCCTCGTCCCCGTCTCGGTCGCCTCGACATTTCTTCAGAAACACGATCAGGACGTTCACTCCGTTGACACTGTCCAGCTCGTCCTGGTGACGCAGGAGTCTCTCCAGCAAGTCCAGCGGCAGCCCGTCCATGATCTTGCCCGCTTGCTGGTCCGCCGGCACACCCGTTCGCTTGCTCCAGCGGCGGATGGCCACGACGTAGGTGTCGAGCCGCTCGAAGCCCCTCCACGGTTGCGGCCCGCGTGTCCGAGGGCTGCACGCCCGTCGACGTGGACACGCCGTCGGTCCCCAGCGGTGCTGGTAGGGGAAGCGGCTGCGCCGGTGGCTGCCACTGGCTCGACGTCGCTCTGGCCGGCACGCCCGGCTCGCTCGCCAGCAGCGCCCACGTCGGCGGCGCGGGCGCGCGTGCTGCCGGGGTGGCTTGCCGCATCAGCGCGGTCGGCAGGGGCGGCTGCTCCGGTGGCGCGACGGTGACTCATACTTGGCTCGGCGCCCTGTTTGACCACCAGCTGCTGTCATTCCACCACGAGGTCATCCAGCGACATCCGCGAGCCCACCAACTTTTCCGCTGTGGCTGCTGGTTCCCTGTCCTCCAGGGGCCGTCGTTCGGCCACGGGTCCTGAGGCTCTTCTGCGCTGCTGCCCGTGCCTGCTGCTGCGCTGCTGGCTGCTGCAGCTGCGGCGGGCACGTTTTCTTCTGTGTCTGGTGTGGCGGCCGCTGCTCCTGCGGCTGCTGCTCGCGGGGTCGTCTCCTCGACCCTCCTGGCAGGGGGAACCTCGGCGTCCTCGCCGCCGCGTCCCTCCTGCCCCTCGGCGGCCCGCTCAACCATTACGCTCCGGCTACCATGTGAGCGGACGTGAGGATCGGACAGAGAGCCGAGAGGAGCAGGAGGAGATGCGGAGGGCGCTCCTCGATCCCCCTCCCCCCAGGAATTTGGAACCTTGAGCCACAACGGTAACAGTCACAGACGCATACGCCAAGCGCAGAATACTGTCATCCATACAGCAATATGCCTAAACACTCCATTGGGAACCTCATGGGACAGGGGGCGAGATTCTAAAAGACACTTATGGGGGCACCAACAACACCTCAGTCGGCCATGTTCTGGTTTCCCAGGCCGACGGCCCCCACGCCGGCTAACTTATGAAGTGTTTGTTGTTGTCTTGGAAACCCTCCCAAGGATGTGTTGCTTGCTTGTTGAATTTCCATTATTGTTAATGTTTTCCCCATCACTGACGATTCCCGAAAATGCGTGACCGCCTCAGCATCAAATGTACACTTCGAACCTTCTACAGGATAGACTACGCGTAGCCGGGGAAGCGAAAACGGGAAAGCAAAAGCCAGGGGAGGGCAAGGGCGAGACCAGACGGCAGACGGGATGGACTCAGGGCTCCTCGAGGGCTCAGCCACAATCCTCGCACACGTCGTAATCGCACTGTTTGCACGCCGCCGTGTAATTGCCATTCGGGATGTCTGCGCCGCAGACCGAACAGAAGTACTTTTGGCGGGCCTTGATCTTGAACTTCTTGAGCGAGTGCCCCTGGGGGCAGGCTGGAAGGTCGTCTGTCTTGGCCTTCAGGTCCGTCTTGTCCTTTTTGTCTTTCTTCTCCATTCGCTTCTGGTAGAGGCCCTTGCTCTCCTTCTGCTTTAGAGTCACCGTGCAATATTCCCGCTTGTTGGCCTCCTGGAACTCCCACTCCTGGGGCGTCTGCTGCTGGACGCTGTCAATGGGCATGTCGTCGCACTCCGTGTCCACGTGTTTGGCCACGTTCACCGCCGTGTTCAGCTTCCTCAGGGCCGATATGGCTGTGGCAAGAGGAGTGGATAATGACCCTCCAACCAGCTGCTGCACCCGCATGCCAGCTTCGACAACTGCAAGCCGCTGGGAAATCTCGTCATTGTGGGTGACCTGGTTGGCCGATGCCGCGAGGTCCGAGAGGTAAGAGCGCGCCAGCTCACGGTCGTTGATGTACGTGGTGCCATCCTTAATCGTGATTAAGGCGCGGGTAGGTCCCATGGGATGCCGGCGCAGAAAGGCTGCGGGGGACACAGCCGCGACGGCAGGAGGGGCGCTGGTGCCGCAGACAATGTTCTCGCTTGGGCCAAGATGGCTTGAGCCAAAATTGCTACGGAGGATGAATTTGACGTTTTGGGATGTCATTGCTTGTTTAACACATGTTCAAATTCTGTTGGTTCCCTAGCCTCACGAAAGGGGGTGATCCTCCTGCTGCTGTTCCTCCTACTCATCCTGAGAAGGTTATCACAAACACTGCAGTGAAATACTACGGAAAAAAAGCAAGACCAAGCATCAAACAAGCAAGAGCAAACAGACAACAACAAGCATCACATACACACATACTACAACGCAATGGAAAATGACAAGGGTTATCAAACAAAAACCCTCCGATCTACTGCTACTCTACGCGGTTCTGCTCTACTCCGGTCTGTAGTACAATATTCGATTATGCTCGAACTCCGCTGAGCTCTACACATCCACTCTTCTCGACTCCATTTTTACTTTGCTTCACTCTGCTCAGCTACTGTCTACTCTGCTCCATTCTACTCATTTAACTATTGTTGGACGATCTTTGAGACGCCATTGGAAAAAGCCACAGGAAGCCATTGCAACAGCAGAGTAAGCCATTTCAACCAGAGAGAACCACTGCAATGGCTCAGGAAGCCATTGCAAACAGAGGAAGCCGTTGCAATCATTTGGGGCAAAATTGGGGTGGGGGGAGGAGGCGAGCCTGTCTTGCGTTGCCCGTTCGATGCGTATTGGGTGCAGATTGGTGATTTAGTGGCGCCTTCTTGGGCCTCATTAGCAACAGGTTTGAATCATCGGGCTATCTCGGATCTGGGGTTTCTTCGGATCCTGTTGGGGCCGTCCTGGAGGCATCGTGGGTATACTTGGCTAACAGGCTGAGGTGGCGACGTACAGGTGCCCCCTCCCCTATTGGCCGACAGCCGAAACGAGACAGGGCTGAGAAGACAAAGGGGACAAGATACAAGAGACAGGACGACAGAGAAAAGCAACCAGAGACGCCAGCAGAGAATCAATTCGACGGTGGCAGCCTGAAGCCTGGCACCCGCAAAGGGGGCTGGCGGGCTGGGGGAGATCGGGATCGACACACGATGCCGCATGCAGGTGCTCGCGAGCGGCATTGCCGTGAACACATGTTTGCTCCGCCACCGAACATGGAGATCTGACCACGAGCCTGGGAGCTGAGGCGCCCATGGAACCCCTCTGTCTCCCATGTGGACGCCCGACATGGGTACACACAAAGTGGGTACGATGTCCAACAGCAGATGTTGCCCAAAAAAAAGCGACAGCGGCCGCTGTTGGGCAGGCGGCCTTCTGCCCCAAACGAACAACAGCCCACGGCGGCACGGACAGCGAACCCTGTTCAAAATGAACGGGAAATGCTGTCGGTCGCCGTTGGGCAGGCGGCTCTCTGTCCCAAACGAACAACGGCCCACGGCGGCACGGACAGCGAACCCTGTTCAAAATGAACGGGAAGTGCTGTCGGTCTTCGTACCCATTCTTTCCGTACACCCTGCGAAATGCTTTAGAAATCATGGGTTAAGAAATTGAGAGTCTCAGAATTCAAATAAAAACCCAGAATGTCCATTCAAATCTTAGGATTTACATTGAAACGTTAAGAATAATCGAGACTCTGGCCGAAAATTTAAGTTTTCTTAAGCATCGCCTAAGGTGTACCCATTCTTTCCGTACACATTTGGATCGCAACGATCCCAGTCCTCCGTCGCCGCGGGGCGCACCCGGAACATCTGCTTTCCGGTCTGCACCTGCTTGAACGCCGCGTCTATCTCTGGGCAGCCCCCATCGTCCTTCAGCCTTCGGGTGGGGGGGGGTCGCCGCTCCATCTGGCTACGTGTATCCCCTCTTTCCCCCCTCCGTCGCTCCCTCCTCCCTCCTCGTCTGATCCCCTCCTCCACTTTCGACGCTGGGCAAACTTCAGAAGCACGGCCTGTAGCGATATAATCGCCTCCTCCTCCCCCTCCTTTTCCTCATCCTTCGCACGCGTCCCTCCTCCTCCTCCTCCTCCTCCTCCTCCTCCTCCTCCTCGTCCTCTCCTCCTCTCCTCCTCCTCCTCCTCCTCCTCCTCCTCCTCCTCCTCCTCCTCCTCCTCCTCCTCCTCCTCCTCATTCTCCTCTCGGCATGAAACACAAGGGTCCTGAGAGAAACGGGTCCTGGACCTGGGGGGCTTTCACCAGGACCAGCCATCACCAAGGAAGACCAGCTTTCCCTCGTCCTGCATGCTTCACCCTCCTTCCGCCCCCTGGTCCGCAACTCGGCACCTTCCCCACCCGCCCCCGCACGAGGGGAAGTCGAGAGCGCAAGGCCCGAGCCTGCTCCGAGCAAGTGATCGAATCGGAATCTTCGAGCACGCCGAGTCTGGACTTAGAACAACTCTCCCATATTGACCCCTGATTACATTGCAAAGGCTCCCCGGGCTTCGGGCCGCGCCCACCCCGTCCCGTCCACGAGGTAAGCAAGCATGTTTCTGTGCGAAGTCAAAGCGGACTTCCAAGCACCAGTGTAGTATCGAGCGATGCCTTCCGGGGCCAGATGTGGGTCAAAGCACAACTCTGGGAGCATGTGTTGGGGATGCCACGCCTGCGCTCGAAGAGGCCTACAGCGTCCAACTTACACTCCTCCCACAGACTGGGGCATAGGACGAGGGCGGATCAGCAGGTCGGCGGGCGCGGCTGGAGGCCCCCGTGGCCTCCTCCCAAAGAACGACTCCACCTCCTCCAGCGAGTTGAATTCTTGCCTGTCTGGACCCAGACAGACGTAGCCTGTTGGGAGCCGTGCTCGTCATCATTGTCAGAATCGTCATCGTCGTCGTCGACGTCGTCACGAAATCGTCACCTCACAGTCACCATTCATACCGTCGTCGTCATCGTGATCACCATCTTTATCATGCCATCGCGATTGCCATCACATTCATCACAATCGCGATCAACATCACTGGCAGAGTCGGCGTTGGTACCAACATGATAAAGCTCGCAGTGGCATCCGAGACTTCGTCACCATCACTATATGCAGCAATGTCTTCGCAGATGTGTCCACTTGTAATGTACTACGATCAGCTTACTACTAGTCCTAGTATGTGGTAATGATGAGGGTACGAGGGGTGTAGTAGTTAACAATCGTGTGCGGACTGTTGGTGGTCGTTGCACGCCGAAGAAATTATGTGCAAGCAGTCGTCGTAGAGGTTGGAGTCGAACAACCAGTAGCAAGCGCAGTCGCCCTCGTAGCCCTCGTCGTGGTCGTACGACTGCTACAAGTAGTCGTGCCGCTACCGGCACGTCTACCACTACAGCGAGCTCTCGTCCTAGCACTGCTTCAACTAGTAGCCGAAGCATTAATTGGCATAATGATTATTGGTGTCATGTACTGCACTCGCTCGGGTGCCAGCGATAGCACTGGTAACAGCGGCGGCCCGTCGTAGAACAGGTAATGCGAACTGCACTGCACTGACGTCATAAGACACTTTACAGGCTCTGCCACTCATTTTGTACGACGTGATAACCGCCTACCAGGCGGAAAGTCGCCGGCAGCCTACACCTAGTAGGAGACTCCACCTGGGCCACCCTCGCCATCGCGTGAGCCCATGCATCGCACGCTACTCGGCAGTCTCCACAGCCGATCATCACCACGGAACACACGGCCGAGCGCAGGCACAAAGCACGACCAGGACCTTCGTCATAGTCGTCGACGTCGTCATACCCTTCTCCGTTCAGGTAGGACGGCATACACGGTAGGTTTAGACGTGGTCTTCCCGAGAGTGCTACGACATGGTCGGCACGTTTCGGACTCAGACTCAGACACAGGCAAGAAGGGATGGAGAGTGAGGACGGAAGGGAGTGGAGGGAGAGATAGGAGGGCAAATGGAACTGTGAGGGCGTTCGACATGTCACAAAAGCAACATTCGTGGCATCAGAGTTCTGCACCATCTGCCAGAAGCTTGACCGTGCACGGTGCAAATCCTTTCGTATATACCACGCACAGCGACAATGGCGTAAGGAACGCAACACGTTCAGCAGCAGCTGCAGCAGCAACCTAGCACGTCAAAAACGCAATCTCGCACTTCTGTGGGATGGATCGCAAATCCACGAAATATGACCGGTCAATACTTAGGGCGGCCAATGGCGCCATTCACGGCTGAGGCCATCGCGATCGAGGGCGGCACACTCTTCAAACTTGATGTACGCATCTAAGACTTAAGAGAACGCGTTTCACGCGCGCTTGCCTTGGGAACATTCGGCGGCGCGCTTCGAACCGGGGGGGGGACCCAACACTCGGCGCCGTCGATCAGAACCAGGGGGAACCCCCTATCCCCTAACCCCCCCCGTCCCCAACCCCCCCCGCTTCCAACTCCACCAATATTTTCTGCTCCGGCTTCCCGGGGGGGGGAGGGTCGAGCCCCCCCCCCGCTCCCTCGGTGCCGGTGCTGGCGCCTGCGCCGGCGGCGGCTGGCAGCTCCAACGGCAAAACGCAGCGACGATGACCAGAGAGAGCACAGAGGCCAAAGCGGGAAAAGAAAATACAAATTACCACCGGGGGCCCTTAGGAAGTTCTAGAAGAGGCGTCCAGGAGCCCTCACACATGCACCTCACACGCCCCCGAGACCCCTCTGACGAGACCCCAAGAAGCATCCATTAGAACTGCGACCCAATGCCAAGACACGGTGGCGGGAAGACCCGAAGGCCACACAACCACCACCAACCCCACCACCACCACCACAAACCACCACACCACCACCACCACCACCACCACCGACACCACCACCAGCACCACCAGCACAACCACCACAACCACCACCACCACAAACCACTACACAACCACCACCACCACCACAACCGCCACCACCACCACCACTACACACAACAACCTACGACCACCACCTCAACCTCCACCATAGACCACCACAACACCACCGCCACCACCACCGCCACCACAACCCACCAACACCACAACCCACCACCCACCACCACCACAAACCACCAAACCACCACCACCACAACCACCACCGCCACCACCACCACCACCCACCACCCACCCACCACCACCTCCACCACCACCACCAGCACAAGCACCAGTACCAGCGCCACAACCACCAGCAACACAAAGACAAACCACCACGCCACCACCACCGCCACCACTTCTACACCACCACCACCATAACCCACCACAACCACCACAAATCACCACAAATCACCATACAACCACCACCACTCCACAGACACCACCACCACAACAAACCACCACCACCACCACCACCACAACCACCACTATCATCACAACTATCATCATCACCACCACCACCACCGCCACAACCACCACCACCAACAACAACAACAACAACAACAACCTGCCACCACCACCACCACCACCACCACCGCGACCACCACCACCACCACCACAACTAACCACCTAACCACAACACCCACAGCCACCACCACCACCACAACCCACCACCACCACCGCCACAAACCACCAAGCCACCACCACCACCTTCACCGCCACCCACCACCACAACCACCACCAGCAAAACAAAACCACCACCACCACCGCCACAACCACTACCACCACCAAAACCACCACGACAGACCACCACACCACCACCGCCACCAACACCACCACCACTACCCACCACCACAACTACCACCACCACCACCACAAACCACCACACCACCAACACCACCGCCACCACCGCCACCACCACAACCACCACAACCACCAACCACCAAAACCACCAACCACCACCACCACCACCACACCACCACCACCACCACCACCTCTACCACCACCGCCACCACCACCACCACAACCCACCACCACCATCTCAGAGAGGCCCAAAGAGACGCGGGCGCCGCCGCCGCCAGCCGCCGCCGGCGCCAGCGACGGGTTAGTTAACACGATACTCAAGATTTGTTCCGTAAGCACGCTCCTAATGCCACTCCGCTCGACAGTCCAATCCAGCCCCCCACATGCACCCCCTACGCGATCTACCCCCCACGCCCAGCGTTGGGGACAGGCTCATTCTACACACGTGCACACACACACACACACACACCAGGCGATCCACCCCCACATACGCATTGAGTAACTCGGAGTATTGTTCCACGCTAGGACAAAAGTCTCCGAGGGAGGGAAGGGAATTGAAAGATGGGAGCGCTGGAGGGAGGATGGGGGGACAGACGAGGAGGAGGATGAGGAGGCGGAGGAGGACGACGACGACAAAGAGGAGGACGAGGAGAAGAGGAGTGGGCAGAGGGGAGAGGGGGAGGGGGAACAGGAGAGGAGGATGCAGGCAGAGGGAGATCGTGATGGGGGAGGGGGGAGAGAGAGAGAGAGAGGAGGGGCAGGGCACGGCGGGGAGGGGGTGGACGGAGGGAAGAGGGCACGCACCAAGGCAGCGGCGCGAGGCAGTCCGCTGCGCTCCAGCCTGTGTGTGGCTTGCGTCGTTCTTTCCAGCCTGGTGCGGGGGGGGGGAATGAAGGAACGGCTGCACAAACATACAGTCGGAGCCCGACCACAAGAGACCCTCCACAAGACACCTAGACCCTGAGACCCCGGGCCGTCCATGGATTGTCGGTGTGGGAACGTCACGCCTTCCATAGCGACACCACCGAAACCCAAGACACACTGGGCTCCCTGGAGGCAAGCAGGGTGGTTCGTGGCATGGGTCTCCACT
>CAUYUJ010003464.1:0-7500 GCA_963575745.1 Prorocentrum cordatum | reverse complement strand
CTGTTTGGGAACGATTCAGGATTGTCAAGGCGCAACAGATATTTGATTCACCGTGCTGAAGCCCCAGAAACGGTGTTCTGGACGGGGTCCTGTAAGGGATGGGGTCCTGAAGACGAGGTGCCTCCAACAATGCAGATCCACCCTCGGACCCCTTCCCATCCTCAGGACCCCATCCCTCAGGTCAGGACCCCTTCTTTGAACCACCCGAGGCGGGCCCGCGCCTTTCAGGGCGGCGACCACCTCCGGCAGCAGCGGCCCGTAGCGGCGGCGGAAGGCCATGGCCGCCACCTCCTCGCCCAGGCGCCGCTCTTGCTCGCGCTGCTCCCGGCGCGCCTCGCGCTCGCGCCTGGGGCCACGAGGGGAGGAGGCAACTACTGGGAGGTTTTCGTCGGAAAGATTAAAGAAGATTAAGCCCCATTGGGGGGCTGTTACGCCGGAGTGGGCCTCGGATTAAGCCGGATTAAACGGGATTAAGCCAGATTAAACGGGATTTAGCCGGATTAAGCCAGATTTCGGACCAGGGCAAAATCAGAATTTGACCCCCCAGGATTTGCATCCGTTACGAGGGGAGGTCCGCGAAGTGACGAGGCGCCAAAAAACAAAACGCTGCGGCAAAACCTCGACCTGGGACGAGCGGAGACATACTGCTACTAGATGTTCTCTCTGGCGGCGCGCATCCGACCCGAACATACAGTAGACCCATCTTGTAGTATATCGTTTCCGAGCGGTGTGGCCAGAAAGCGCCCGCCACGACGCATGCACTATAAGATTTCTCGGTGCGCGCGCCGCCCCTGGGGTAGCGACGCACACATGGTATTTGTATGTTGGGGTGGCGCCGATCGAGGGAAGGGTTTGGGCTGTTGCTGGCCTATGGGCAGCAGCGAGGGGGGAGAAAAGGGCCCCGACGCTACCACGGCTGAGCGCGGCTTGAAATCGCACCTGGCTGGAGGGAGATCCGCGAGCGACGAGGAGCAAGAAAAAGCCGCGACAGAATCTCGAGGGAAAGGTTTTGGCCGTTTCTGGCCTACGCTTAGGTCGGGCAGGTCCTCCTACAGGCAGATCTTTGAAGAAAAATGAAACATAGTAATTAAATAGTAAAAAATAATTTAGAATACATATATATATATGTACATACATACATATATGATTGTGTATACATATATATATATATATACATACAAACACATCTATATATATATACAGAAAACAAAGAACAACACAAAATATGACAACCGTCCCCATACTACTTCTTGCAATTTTTTGAATAGTCCTCCTGTAGAGGGACATGCCATGCCCGACGTAAGCATACGGGCAGCAGAAATAAGGGGGGAAACAGGGGCCCATGCGCTAGCACGGCAGAGCGCGGCTCGAGAAACTGGGCCGGCGCGACCACCAGAGGCGTCTGGGGATGGATTCTGAACGAACTCTGCCCTCACCCCCACATCCTGGAGACCGTTTTATTTTTTGAATCGACAATAACCCAGGTTATCCGGGGGTGGGGGGGAGAAGGAGGGGGCCAGCCGATAACCTAACCTTCGCGCTGTGGGCAGCCCTGCATATGCCCGCGCTCCCCCACCCCCGACCTGCACAACCGGCAAGGAGGTTAGGTTATGCTGGGGTGGGGAGGGGGGGCAAGCCCGATAACCCGGGTTATCGCCGGACCTTGAACAAAAACAGTCTCCTGACCGAGGTCAGACGTGCTCGCGGCGTGGCAAAAATTGTGACGGATGGTTGTTGGCCGCCCCTCTTGCCAGGTCCCAGGGCAATCCAGAAACGACTCGAACGGAAAGCCGGCCTCGTGGGGAGGGTCGGGACTTCCGGGGAAATGAGGAGAAAGAGAAAGAGAAAGAGGGGAGAATCAGTGGCGGGCGCTTTCTGGCCGTACCGCTCGGGAAAAGATCTAGTACAAGGTGGATGCACCATGTGTTCGGGTCAGACGCACGCCTCCGAGGAGGACGCGTGGTACTAGCATGTCCTTCTGCGTCCCATTATCCTCCTCCGCTCCTCTTCTTGTAAACCAGTCAGAAGGCGGAACAAGAGAAAGGAGGAGAATCGGGAGGAGGCGAAAGGTCAGGGTTCGTAGGAGGCCGCACGGCCTGTTCCTCTCCTCACTCAGCTGGCGCTGGTCCCAGTGGCTAACGGCCTCGTCCTCGTCGGCGTTGCGTTCCTGGGCGTCGATCCTCACCGCGTGCCTGAGCGAGAGGACCTGCTTCTGGAGGGGGGAGGAGGAGGAGGGGGAGGAGGAGGAGGAGGAGGAGGAGGAGGAGGAGGAGGAGGAGGAGGAGGAGGAGGAGGAGAAGGAGGAGGAGGAGGAGAAGGAGGAGGAGGAGGAGGAGGAGGAAGGAGGAGGAGGAGAAGAAGAAGGGGGGGAGGAGGAGGACGACGAGGAGGACGAAGAGGAAAAGCAAGGGAGGAGGACGCACGGCGCCCAGCGGCCCGATACCCAAAAACGGGCCCCAACCTGAATCACGAACCCAAAAAACGCGCTCCGTCTTGCAGTGCAGGAGAGGTCCCACACGTTGTGCACATCATCGCGAGACGGCCGTGCGCGAAAGCCCCGTGCCCTGTCGCACGGAACAGCTCGAACACGGAATTCCGATCCTCCGCGGGCGGCGGCACCATCGGCCCCAGGGCTCCGCTGGCGGCCGCCGGAGCCAGGGAAACCGCGGAACCTCGAATTCAAACCCGGAGATCGTGGATGACCAAACCCGACCGCAGGAAGAAAGAACGTGAATTCCACCTGTCGAACGGGCCAGGGTAGCAACTGCCATAGAGCAAGTGCGCCAAGTGCCCGTCCGTGCGGGCCACGCAAACGCGGACCCTACAACGGCATTCCTCGCAGGGCCCGGCCCGCGCATGGTCGTAGTGCACAAGGCCGACAGCATTCAAAAGGCGCCAAAACAGGAAGCCTCGTCACAGTGGCAGCTCGCCCGTCGTGCCAGCGGCCCAAATCCATCGCCCTAACAATGGCCCGAGGCCCTAACCTTCAAACGACCCGAGCACGCTTGAACTCGGCCGACAATGGGTCCGACGGTAGGCCCCCACGTGAGTACCCCTCAAAGTAATACGAGAGTAAACCTCACCGTCGTTCTTGTGAGCGCAGAGACTCTCTTTCCGTTTTCTCATCGCCCTTTCCCTCGCCGCCCTGGCGGAGGCCATCTTCCCGCCCCCCGCTCTGCCTCCTCCTCGTCCTCCTACCAATTCTCTCCCATCCACCTCCTACCCTGCCCCCCTAGCCAAGTTTACGCAAGTCGATGTTCCTTGGCGCCCTTGCCGCCACGGCCAGCATGGGCACGTCCTCCGATGGCCAAATCGCGACGCTGCTGGGGCAACCCCGCGGACCAGGCCGTTGAGACAACCCCGCGAACCGCTTGGGCGCACGCCGCTGGGACAACCCCACAGGTCTAGAGCTAGTCACGGCCGCGCCCAGGCGGGGGGCACACGAAGCCCAGCTCTGCCGCGAGCGGCTCCGCCTCAGCCCTGGAGTTCCCCGCTCCCTCGCCGAATTCCCTCAGCGCCTTTTCGCAAGGAAGGGGGCGGCCCGCCCTCCAGAAACGCTCGCGCGGGCGGCCGCGGGATCAGCATGTTCCGCATGCACATGGTGCGGGATAGCGACGCAGAGGTGCAGCCACCACTGCTCGTCCGACACACCCGTGCGACCAGCGCCTTCGTCCCTGGCGCAGTCGAAAGCGACGCCCTTACGCAGCATCTGACCCTGCGACAGCGTGGGACTCAGGTAGGACGCGCGCGACAGGGTGGCTCCCAAGCGGCGCACGGCGTGCCGCCCTGAGCTCTGCCACGTGAACTTCTTCTAGTTGAGCCTGAACATGGGCAAATTCCTCGCCCGCGCCTCGGCCTCGCCATCGTCGTCAATGCCTCCGGCTCCCTGTAGCAAGTCGCCAGCAACTTCAGTGCTGCGACATGTTCTTCACAACCCGTCGGCCTCTACCCTCCGCCACCTAGACCTCTTGGAGACGTGGGCGTCAAAGCTGTGTCCATCAAAACACCGTGGGGAGAAGCTCCCGTTCAAATTTCCTCGCGATTCTTTTTCAGCCGATCCGCTTGGCCTTCGCTCGAGACTACCTCGCCGTTCACGCACAGACGAGGCCCCCGATCAAAACGTCCTTCACATTCAGGCCTCAAGAGCCCGAAAAAACGACCGTTATAGGATCCCGATGACCCGATCGGATGAATAACGTGAGCTGCGGGGCCCCACGAGCCATAAGGCCGCCCGCCTGAGACTTCCACGCAATTCACTCAAAGGCAAAGCTCCCGCCTGAAACTTCCTCCATACTCAAACCTCAGGAGCCCGAAAGCGACGACACTCACAACATCCCGATGGCACTCTCGGATTCATGACATGAGCTGCCGGCCCCACTGAAGGGGCACCCGCCTGAGACTTCCTCGCAAATCACTCACGGACGAGGCCCCCGCCTAAGTCTTCCTCCATACTCGGATGAATAACGTGAGGTGCGGGGCCCTATAGGGAGAATCCCCCGCCTGAGACTTCCTTGCAATTCACTCACAGACGAGGCTCCCGCCTAAAACTCCCTCCACATTTAAACTCGAGAGGGCCAAAAATGACGACGCTGACAGGATCACGATGACCCGCTCGGTTTAATAACATGAGCTGAAGATCCCCCTGGGGAGGGGGCTGCCGCCTGAGACTCCCGCGAAATTTCACTCACAGACCAGGCTCTCGCTCGAGACCTTCTCCAGACTCAAGCTTGGACAGGCCAAAAAAGATGACAGCTACAAGATCCCGATGACCGCTAGGAGCTAGGATTCATAGCATGAGCTGCCGGCCCCATAGGGGGCAAGGGGGGAGGGCCCGCCCAGGACTTCGCAATTCGATCCCAGACGAGACTCCCGCCTGAGACGTCTTCTGCAATCGGGCCTGACGAGGCCAAAAGTGACGGCCTGTACAGGAGCCCGATGACCTGCTCGGTTTGATGGCATGAGCTGCCGACGGTGCTGGTGGCCGCGGGGAGGAAGGCGCCGAGCGACGTGGCCAGCTCGGGCGCCAGCGGCACCTTGACGGCCAGGGCCACCTGCTCCACCTCCAGCCCCAGAACCTCGACCTTCGCCTCCTCCAGGGACAAAGCTGGAGGAGTCGACCCGCGCGAGGACTCCTGCAACCCGAGGTCGTCGAGCTCGGAGCACTTGGCTTCGCAGGAGGCGATGCGCTTACACAAACCACAACGCAGACCGGGGCGCGTACCACACGGCTTGCGAATATAAGCCGGTGACGTGCCAGCCCACAGACGGACACCACGGCATCATCCAACAGAGCGACCAGCAGGAGATGGACAAGGAGACCTTCCCAGTCTACGGCCCCGACCCGCGGAAACCCGGCCGACCTTCGCAGACGCCGTCAAAGTGAACCAGCGCGACCAGCGCGACCCAACTACGGCGAATCGGGAGACTCCCCCCTAATCGCCCACAACACCGAAGCACGCCTCGCAATTGGAGTGGCCTAACGGCGGCCAGCCAGCGCGCTATATCCTCACATACCGACTTCGTGCTTCACAGCAGGCCAGCTGCTACCCACCTACTCCAACTCTGCTCTATCCTCTTAACGACGGGTACGCACTCACTGTATGACGGAAGTAACACAGCTGATGGTTTGGGTTTCCACCTCTCTACGGCAATATCCTACAGCGTGAACATCAGTGGCGACTGCGATCAGCGTGGGTCCCTACGGGGCTTTCTCACCCACTTCGTGGCACACCAGTGGGACAGGCAGCGCAATACGGCGTGAACATCAGTTGCGACTGCGATCACTCTTAGGCGATTGCAAGCGAGTCACATGTTGAAGGCCTCCGCCAACCTCCAACCCTCCCCTACTCCCGACTCACCTGCTTGCAGCCCCGTCTCCCCCCACTGTACTCAACTAACCTCCTCAGCACCCCCTCTTGTGGTGGGGAAGGGGTGGGTTTTACCTGAGGGAAGGAGCTCATACTCACCGCGGGCCGTGCTGCTGAGGGACAGGGCGGCCGCGGCTGCACCACAGCCAGCAAGCCACGCCACCTTTTCAGGATAGCACGCGTCTCAGTCTCCCCCCTACCTCCACTGGCCACGGCCCGTCTTAGGCAGCCGCGACTTCCATCGCCTGCCGCAGGAACAGAGGGAGGATGGGTCGGGGATCCATCTTATCACATCAACCGTCACCGCGCGTGCCGCCGATACAGATGGCAAAAACCACCCCCACGAGCGGTGGAACCCCCCCAAGCAGCCACCACTCCCGTGATCTGGGTGCCCCCCCCCCACTCCTGCCTCGGCGGGGGAGGGTACCAGTCATGGGGATGGTGGCCACGTAGGGGGGGGTCCTACGCGCAGGGGATGACGCGGTGGAAGCCCCCCAAGGGTGCCCAGAGGCAGGCAAGGGATCCCGCCGTCGGGCCTCTGGGACGCCCATGGGGATGTCCCGTGAGCAGAGGGAGGGGCCCTCGGGCCCTTCACCGCCGCCGAAGTCCCCCCCCGAGGGGCCCCGCGGAATCAGCCCCCGCGCCCTGCACCCTTGCCACTCCGACCTGTTCAGCCAGCCTCTGCACCTGCATATTTGGGCGAGCAACGACATATGTACATGTACGCCCTCCACGGTCTTGCCTGCACGAACGTCCGCGTTGACACGCACTCAGGGGAAACTAACCGCGTACGTGTACATATGTTGCTGGCCTCTGAATATTTGGCCTCCACTCGCCCTCTTCCGCCTGCCTCTGCCAGCTTTACGCCCACGCCGAGCCACCTCCCGGCTCGCCCCGTCCCCCCTCTCGCCCGCGACCGCGCCTGCACTGGAGGGAGCCGGCGGCCCCACGCCCCGTGCACACCCTGGCCGCCGGGGGCCTCACACCAGATGTGCCGCCTCACAGCCCTACCGTCGGGGCGTTGTCCTAAGGAACCCCAAATAAGGAACGAGGCCCCTTTTTCTCATGAGTTAAGCATCGGTGTCCCATGGAAAACCTCAAGAAGACCTGAGGCAAACTGTTAAACGATCAAGGAACACCGAGCCCCTCCCCAACGAAAAGGGTTCCTTCTTCAGCGCCCCGACTGTACCCCCACACCTCATCCAGGAGAGCCCAGAATCAAATCGACCAGTCGGATCGGCGACCGAAATGAACCGGATCGGCGAACATCGGCAACCAAGACGGGAGAAGTCGAATCGGCGGAAGTCGGCGGGCTACTGGAGCTCCATGGAGAACTCGGGGTTCGAATCGGAATCCGAGGTCGAACCGAATCGGCATCGGAATCCATCGAAATCGGATCGAATCGAAGCGGAGGCATCGAAATGAGCCCTGTCATCTGATAATGTTTGGAGGGAGCTGGAGGCCCTCTGGCCGCGGATTAGGAGCCGGAGGCCCGCACGAGATGTGCCGCCCGTCGAACCTCCCCCGCCCCCCTCTGGCTACAGGGGCGCCTCTGCGGAAGAGGGCCCCCTGGGCGCCCCCCTCCTCCTCCTCCTCCTCCTCCTCCTCCTCCCTCCTTCTCGTTCCTCGTCCC
>CAUYUJ010003463.1:20000-78772 GCA_963575745.1 Prorocentrum cordatum | reverse complement strand
CAGCCACTGCCCCAACCGCAGCCCCGACCGCAGCCGCGACCTGAAAAAGAAAACCACCGCGAAAATTTCGCGATAGTTTCCCCCCCCCAACCACGGCCGCAACCGCAGCCGCGACCGCAGCCGCGGCCGCGGCCGAGAGAAGAAAACCACCGCGAAAAAATTCACGATAGTTTCCCTCTCCCAGCCACCGCGGCAGCCGCAGCCCCGACCGCAGCCGCGGCCGCGGCCGGGAAGAGAAGAACACCGCGAAAAGTTCGCGATAGTTTCCCCCTCCCAGCCACGGCCGCAGCCGCAGCCGCGACCGCAGCCGCGGCCGCGGCCGGGAGAAGAAAACCACCGCGAAAAATTCGCGACAGTTCCCCCCTCGCCGCGGCCGCAGCCGCAGCCCCGACCGCGGCCGCGGCCGCGGCCGAGAGAAGAAAACCACCGCGAAAAAATTCGCGATAGTTTCCCCCTCCCAGCCCGGGGCCGCAGCAGCAGCCCCGACCGCGAGCCGCGGCCGAGGCCGGGAGAAGAAAACCACCGCGAAAAAATCGCGATAGTTTCCCCCTCCCAGCCGCGGCCGCAGCCACAGCCGGAGCCGCGGCCGCGGCCGCGGCTGGAAGAGGAAAACCACCGCGAAAAAATCGCGATAGTTTCCCCCTCCCAGCCGCGGCCGCAGCCGCAGCCGGAGCCGCGGCCGCGGACGCGGCTGGAAGAGGAAAACCACCGCGAAAAATTCGCGATAGTTTCCCCCTCGCCGAGCCAGCCACGGCCGCAGCCGCAGCCCCGACCGCAGCCGCGGCCGCGGCCGGGAGAAGAAAACCACCGCGAAAAATTCGCGGTAATTTCCGCCCCCCAGCCACGGCCGCAGCCGCGGCCCCGACCGCAGCCGCGGCCGCGGCCGGGAGAAGAAAACCACCGCGAAAAATTCGCGATAGTTTCCCCCTCCCAGCCACGGCCGCAGCCGCAGCCCCGACCACAGCCGCGGCCGCGGCTGGAAGAAGAAAACCACCGCGGAAAATAGTTTCCCCCTCCCAGCCGCGGCCGCAGCCGCAGCCGCGGACGCAGCCGCGGCCGCGGCCGGGAGAAGAAAACCACCGCGAAAAAATCGCTATAGTTTCCCCCTCCCAGCCGCGGCCGCAGCCGCAGCCCCGACTGCAGCCGCGACCAGGAGAAAAAACACCGCGACAAATTCGCGATAGTTTCCCCGTCCCAGCCACGGCCGCAGCCGCAGCCCCGACCGCAGCCGCGGCCGCGGCCGGGAGAAGAAAGCCAAAGCGAAAAATTCGCGATAGTTCCCCCCCCCCAGCGGCGGCCGCAGCTGCAGCCCCGACCGCAGCCGCGGCGGCAAATGGAAAAGGAAGACCACCGCGAAAAATTCGCGACAGTGTCCCCCCTTCCAGCCGCGGCAGCAACCACTGCCGCAGCCGCCGCCGCCACTTTCTTCGTTGTTGTCCCTTTCTCCTCCATCCCCAATACCGCTGAGTGCGATCAGCGGTCGCCGGTACTTCTGACCGACTCAGTCCTCCATTCCGGTTCTAGCGACCGGCCAGGAGGTTGGCTCTGGCGGCTGCGAACCCTCAACAAGCTAGACATCACCAGAAAATAATCTCATCGGCCCCAGCACTACAGTGGGCGCCGAATCCTAGACTACTTCCAGCAACCGCTTGCCTCAGGAACGACTTACTTCCCGCTCTGGCCCTGGCGTCTTTAGGGACTCTCGCGCCACATGGTCTTTCTTGGCATTCAGCCCTATGACCATGTGACTATGCCCCAGGGGCGACGTGAGGCCCCAGCAGTAGTGGCAACTGCCCGTACCACCAGTTTGGACGACTCGCCGCGCCGCCGGTTCTTGGGTCCGGTCTCCCGCCAGTTCTTGGGATGGTCGCCCGCCAGTTCTTGGGATGGTCGCCCCTTCGGAATTTGGGTCCGGTGCCCGCCAGTTCTTGGGATGGTCGCCCGCCAGTTATCGGGTTGGTCGCCCATGGATTGGGATTTCTCCCTTCACGTGTGTGCCGAGCAGTTTCATGACATGCTCAGGTCGGAAATAAAAACCATTTTTTACATATGCGCAGGTCCACACAGCCGCGGCCACGGCCACGGCCACAGCAACGGCCACGGCCACGGCCACGGCCACGGCCACGACCACGACCACGGCCACTGCCACGGCCACGCCACGACCACGGCCACGGCCACGGCCACGGCCACGATCACGATCACGGCCACGGCCACGGCACGACCACGGCCACGGCCATGGCCACGGCCACGGCCACGGCCACGGCCACGGCCACGGCCACGGCCACGGCCACGGCCACGGCCACGGCCACGGCCACGACCACGGCCACGGAAACAGCCACGGCACGGCGACGGCGACGGCGACGGCGACGGCGACGGCGACGGCGACGGCCACGGCCACGAAAACGGCCACGGCCACGGCCACGGCCACGGCCACGGCCACGGCCACGGCCACGGCCACGGCCACGGCCACGGCCACGGCCACGGCCACGGCCACGGCGGCCACGGCCACGGCCACGGCCACGGCCACGGCCACGGCCACGGCCACGGCCACGGCCACGGCCACGGCCACGGCCACGGCCACGGCCACGGCCACGGCCACGGCCACGGCCACGGCCACGGCCACGGCCACGGCCACGGCCACGGCCACGGCCACGGCCCACGGCCACGGCCACGGCCACGGCCACGGCCACGGCCACGGCCACGGCCACGGCCACGGCCACGGCCACGGCCACGGCCACGGCCACGGCCACGGCCACGGCCACGGCCACGGCCACGGCCACGGCCACGGCCACGGCCACGGCCACGGCCACGGCCACGGCCACGGCCACACGGCCACGGCCACGGCCACGGCCACGGCCACGGCCACGGCCACGGCCACGGCCACGGCCACGGCCACGGCCACGGCCACGGCCACGGCCACGGCCACGGCCACGGCCACGGCCACGGCCACGGCCACGGCCACGGCCACGGCCACGGCCATGGCCATGGCCACGGCCACGACCACAGCCACGCCCAGAGCCACGGCCAGCCAAGGCCAGGGCCAGGGCCACGACTATGACCACGGCCATGAGCACGACCACGCGGCACCACGGCCAACACGGCGACAACCACCACGGCCAACACGGCACAGTCAACCGCCCACGTCCACCACGCCCACAGCCAGCGCACATGGCCACTACGCAGACCACGGTCACGGCCAGCACAGCCACGGCCAGCACGCCACGACCAGCACGGCCAGGGTCACCATAGCCACGGCGAGACGTCGTCACGGCCACCACGGCCAAGCCCACCAGCCACATCCACCACCGCTACGGCCACGGCCACGGCCACGGCCACGGCCACGGCCACGGCCACGACCGCCACGGCCACGACCACGACCACGACCACGACCACGACCACGACCAGGACCACGGCCCCGGCCACGGCCACGGCCACGGCCCCGGCCCCGGCCCCGGCCCCAGCCCCAGCCCCGGCCCCGGCCACGGCCACGGCCACGGCCACGGCCACGGCCACGGCCACGGCCACGGCCACGGCCACGGCCACGGCCACGGCCACGGCCACGGCCACAGCCACCCACGACCGCCACGGCCACCCACGACCACAGCCACGACCACGCCCACGGCCACGGCCACAGCCACGGCCACGGCCCCTCGCCCCGGCCCCGGCCCCGGCCCCGGCCCCGGCCACGGCCACGGTTACTGCCCCGGCCCCGGCCACGACCACGGCCACGGCCACGGCCACGGCCACGCCCACGGCCACGGCCACGGCCACGACCGCCACGGCCACGACCACGGCCATGGCCATGGCCACGGCCACGACCACAGCCACGCCCAGAGCCACGGCCAGCCAAGGCAAGGGCCAGGGCCACGACTTTTGCCACGGCCACGACCACAGCCACGCCCAGAGCCACGGCCAGCCAAGGCCAGGGCCAGCGCCACGACTATGACCACGGCCATGAGCACGACCACGCGGCACCACGGCCAACACGGCGACGACCACCACGGCCAATACGGCACAGTGAACCGCCCATGTCCACCACGCCCACAGCCAGCGCACATGGCCACTACGCAGACCACGGTCACGGCCAGCACAGCCACGGCCAGCACGCCACGACCAGCACGGCCAGGGTCACCATAGCCACGGCGAGACGTGATCACGGCCACCACGGCCAGGCCCACCAGCCACGTCCACGACCGCTACGGTCACGGCCACCAAGCCACGGCCACAGCCACGGCTGCCGCGTCTTCTTTCCCGCCCCTGCTTCTCCGTTGCTTCTGCTGCATCCCCTCTTACGCCCCTTCTGCCGCCATTCCCCCCCCCTGCTGCCCCTGCCGCTCCCTGCCGTTCCCTGTTTTCCCATGTCGCCCGCTGTAGCAACTGCTTCTTCGCCCTTCCTGACCCTTCTCTCTTCCGTCCCTCCCTCGTCTTCTCTTTCTTTCTCCCTGCTCCCCCCCCCTCGCTGCCCTCTTCTCCATCTCGACTCCTCCCTCACTGCTCTCTTTCTCGCTCTCCCCATCCTCCGCATCTCTGTTTGCCTGCTCTCTCCCTGCTCTCCCCCGCTACTACATCCCCCTCTGCCCCCTGTCTCCCTGCCATCTCTCGTGCCCCCCCTGACTGTACACAACTGCTTGCCTTTCTCATCCCGTCGTTCATTCCTCCATGTTGCCTCGCCATCCCTTCCTGCAGAGTGCCGTTATGCTGCTTGCTCTCTTCCCTCCCTCTCTGCTGACTTTTTCTCACTTGCTTTCTCATCACTGCGTTTCTCCTCTGTTCTCCCGCCGTCACGACGCTCCTGGAGCGCATGCTTGACACGGATGATGCGTAGGCTGAGAATTCGAAGATGACGTTTCGCAACTCGACTTGGTAGCGTCCAGAACAGAGCGAAGAGACCTTCGGAAGGGGAAATCTTCCCTGGAGGGCTCTGGGGGGCTCCCCAGAAGCGATTCTGAAGCGCTGCCAGGAACGCTTCCACGCGCGCCTGCACGCGCGCAGGGCACGCGTGGGCGCGCGCTGGAAGCGCCCCCGAACCCGCTGCCGGCACGGGCGATCTGCTGCGGGGATCGTGGAGCGGCGGGGATGGGCTGCTGGCGGGCACCACCACCGTCCGGCTTCTAATCTAAAACCCTCTGGCCCTCAGAGAGCTCTCCGGGAATTCCTAGCGCCTCGCGACTTGGTAGCGTCCACTTGCTAGCGTCCAAAACCCGGATAGCAACTGGGCGCCGGCGGTAAACCGTCAACCAGGTAAACGCCGGGGACCTCGTAGAGCTCTTTTCTTGCCCAGCCCCACGGAACACGTGAAGCAAGCTTAAGCGAGAGCCAGAAAACTCTAAAGAATCGGTTGCATACAAATAGTTTTGCGGACTTAGCTCGAGAAGCAGACTCTGTTCAGAGCTCTAGATGCTTCAGCCAAACGCCCTTGATGATTCTATATCGGTTTCTGTGCGTACCAGCTCTGTAGCTGTGCTACAGCTAGAGTTGTGCAGAATACCGACAGCGCCTCTAAAGAGAATTTCAGGAATACGAATAATGTTGTGGACCTAGCTCGAGTAGCAGAACGAGTTCAGGCCTCTCGATGCAACAGACGCACGCGCCTGGTGATACTGCATCGGTTTATGTGCGTACCAGATCTGTAGCTCCTCTGAATCTTGAGTTGAGTACAGAGAACCGCCATCACTGGTCAAGATGACTCGAATAACAAAAATAGTTTGACGGACCTAGCTCGAGTAGCAGACCGAGTTCAGGCCTCTGGATGCAACAGACGAACGCGCCTCATGATTCTGAACCGGTTTATGTAAGCATCAGCTCTGTAGCTGTCCGAAATCTCGAGTTCAGTACAGAAAACCGTGAACGCGTATCAGGATGACTCGAAACGCAGTTGGTTCCTGCAAGTCTTTTGATAGTAATATTGCAGCTACGCACCTGAGGATTTAACTGGCAGTCGCGGCATAACGCACTACACGTGAGAAAAATACCGGTTCCCAAAATGAACTGTCAAAGATCTTTCAAATCTTAGGAAAACTGACCCAAAATCACCACTTTGTCTGTTTTGGTCGGGTCGGCCAACTGGCACCGGCGGTGAACCGTCAACCTGGTCACCGCCGGGAACCTCGTAGAGCTCCTTCCACGCGTAAGAGTGCTCAGAGTCGAAGGAGAGAGCTTCTGGAGGCATTTCTCAAAAAATTGAAGATTCATTTTTTTCATGTCAACATAAAGTTGGTTCCGCCAAGTGTTTTGATAGTAAAAGTGCGCCTACAGAGCTCATATTAAGACGCGGAGGCCCTCACAGTCGTCTACAGGTGCGAAAAATCTGCTTTCTGAAAATGAATGGTCAAATATCTATCAAATTTTAGCGAAACCGACTAAATGGCGCCGGCGGTAAACCGTCAACCTGGTTTTTTGGTTTTTTGGTTTTCGCACCGTTCGTCCAGCAGGGTCAGCTGGCGGTGAGGATCTGTCGTGCCAAATGCACAACAGCGCTTGAGAGCGCCTCAGCAGCACTGAGTTCGGCATCGGTTATCGTAGCACCTGAGTTAGGCACTGAGTTAGGCACCACGCGGCTTCGCACACATCCCTCCAAACGAGGGGGGTATTGGAGGGCACAGAGTAAGGAGAGGAGGAAAGAAGAGGGGAATAAGGAGTACTCTTATTACAATCGTAATCGAGATTCAAAAGCCCGATCTGAAGCCAGAACCCACATCACGTCCCTTTGCTGCACACACCTGGTCACCGCCAGCAACCTCGTAGAGCTCCTTGCACGCGGAAGATTGCTCAGAATCGAAAGAGAGAGCTTCTGGAAGCATTTCTCGGAAAACAACAAAATTCATATTTTTCCCAACCCTCCTGCGTTGGGTACTCGTTTTGAATAGAGCACTGTGGTCTCCACCTTCCTTCCTTCCTTCCCGCCCCTCTCTTCGCTCCTCCTCTTCTCTTCTCTTGCCTTTCACGTCATCCCTGGCGGGCTGCGATCTGCGGAACTGTCACCACTTTCGAGGGCTGCTGGTGGGTCCAGCGGAGTGAGGCACCACGGGGACTCAGATTAGACCTCGCCATCCCTGGGGGGGGGGCTGCGATCTGTGAAACTGTCGCCACTTTCGAGGGCTGCTGGTGGGTCCAGCGGAGTGAGGCACCACGGGGACTCAGATTAGACCTCGCCATCTCTGGGGGGGGGCTGCGATCTGTGAAACTGTCACCACTTTCGAGGGCTGCTGGTGGGTCCAGCGGAGTGAGGCACCACGGGGACTCAGATTAGACCTCGCCATCTCTGGGGGGGGCTGCGATCTGTGAAACTGTCACCACTTTCGAGGGCTGCTGGTGGGTCCAGCGGAGTGAGGCACCACGGGGACTCATATTAGACCTCGCCATCTCTGGCGGGCTGCGATGTGTGAAACTGTCGCCACTTTCGAGGGCTGCTGGTGGGTCCAGCGGAGTGAAGCACCACGGGGACTCAGATTAGACCTCGCCATCTCTGGGGGGCTGCGATCTGTGAAACTGTCGGCACTTTCGAGGGTTGCTGGTGGGTCCAGCGGAGTGAGGCACCACGGGGACTCAGATTAGACCACGCCATCCCTGTGTGAAACTGTCGCCACTTTCGAGGCTGCTGGTGGGTCCAGCGGAGTGAGGCACCACGGGGACTCAGATTAGACCTCGCCACCCCTGGGCGGCTGCGATCTGTGAAACTGTCGCCACTTTCGAGGGCTGCTGGTGGGTGGCCAGCGGAGTGAGGCACCACGGGGACTCAGATTCTGACCACGAGCAATGCTCGCGTGCCCTTGCTCTGCGGTTCGTGCCACGTGGCGCTGCGACTCGAGCTGGCGGTCGTCCTTCGGACCCGCAGAAACATCTGCTGAGCTCGATGAGCTAGGGGAACTACAGGAAAGAAGTGCAGGAAACGGAGGCCGGTCATGCACTCGCCGATACCTCGTTGCTCTGTCATCGTCTTTGCTGTTGCATGATCCTTATCTGGCCTGCCGGCGCCGCGGCTCGAGCTGGCGGTCGCCCTTCGGGCCCGCGGGAACATCTTCTGAGACAAGTGGACGCCGCCGCCTTACTTGCAGGCAGCGCATTGCATTCGCGGACAGCAGCATGGCAGACCGCAGTGAGATCCTCAGTCGCGTGGTGTTGCCAAGCCTGGTGGAGACGCGCGTGATCGACCTGAAGTCCCAATCGCGCGTGCACTGTACCTGCGTGGCGTTCAGGCACGCGCGTGATGCTGCTCGCTCCGCGTTCAACCAGTACGTCGCCAGTGCAACTTTGGACGATGGACAACCGATTGATGATACGCGACCCCGGCCTTGAGTTTCTTTCCCGCGGGCCGCCCGCAGACCTGGCGGCGCGCCTGCGAGCGTTCAGCTCCCGCGCTGAAATGTGCGGGAAGGAGGCGGAGAAGCTAGCGGGCGAGCTACGCCTCGCTCGTTCCTTGCACTCTAAACAAGTTTTATCATGTGGAACTCTGCGACGACATGGCGCAGGCAGCGCTGCGGGTTTAGCTCGCACTTGAAAAACGCGGCAGTCTTCTGTCTCCTCCCGCCACTTTCATCGTCGTCCTATTCCCCGCCTCACCTTCTCCATGCATGCTGCTGCTTCCGCGATGGCCTTTCGCCCCCCCCGCCCTCCATTCCATCCCTCTCCTACCCCTCGTTCCCGTACCCGTTCTTCTTCGATCCTGGGGCCTCAAGCCTCGTTCTTTCGATCGTCGTCCTGTGAATCGTGCAACGCATGCGCATCCCATGTAGCTTGCACAGCAAATCGCCGCGTCTACACTGTCGTTGTTCCTGCTAATGTTGGCATACTCCTCTTGCCATTTGATGCACGTGGGTTGGGCACGTCGCAGGGTAATTTCATGCGGACGTGAACTTGGTTCCGCCAAGTGTTTGATAGAAAAAGTGTGCCTACAGAGCTCATATCAAGACGCAGAGGCTCTCATAGTCGTCTAGAGGTGCGAAAAATCTGCTTTCTTAAAATGAATTGTCAAGTATCTTTCAAATCTTAGCAGAACCGGCCCAAAGTCATCACATCTTCTTTTCTGGCCGGGTCGACCAACTAGCTCCACCCCGCGCCGGAATTCCTCTGCTCTTCATCACTGGGCGCCGGCGGTAAACCGTCAACCTTTCTTACCGCCGGGGGACTCGTAGAGCTTCCTGACCATATATAATGTCGGAAAAAAGTTGCAGAGAACGAGTAGCTTTTCAGCGCGAGCGATTTCAGACCTCTCGATGCAACAGCCGAACGCCCCTGATACTTCTGGATCGTTTTCTGTGCGCACGAGCTCTGTAGCTCTCCTACAGCCCGACCGAGTTATGTGCGAAAATCAACAGCACTCCTCAAGATAACTCGAACAATACGAATAGTTTCGCGAACCTAGCACGAGTATCAGATCAAGCTCAGACCTCTGAATGCAACAGGGGGACGCGCCTGATGTCTCCAAATCGACTCCTGTGATTGCCAGCCCTGCAGCCCCCCTACAGCCCGAGTTAAGTGCAGAAAACCGACAGCACCTCTCAAGATGACTCGAACAATGCAAATAGTTTCGCGGACCCAGCTCGCAGCAGACCGAGTTCCGATCTCCGCATTCGACAGGCGGACGCGCCTGATGTCTCCATATCGATTCCTGTGATTACCAGCCCTGTAGCCCCCCTACAGCCCGAGTTAAGTACAGAAAACTGGCAGCACCTCTCAAGATGACTCGAACAATACGAGAAGGTTCGCGAACCTAGCTCGAGCAGCAGACCGAGTTCAGAGCTCTGGATTCAACAGACAAGCGCACCTGCTGATTCTAAATCGATTTCTGCAAGCATCAGCTCTGTAGCTGTCCTATAGCTCGAGTTAAGTACAAAAAAACGACAACGCCTGTCGAGATGACTCGAAACGGCCGATCCCGCCTGGACGCTTTTTGGCAGTAAAAAGTACCCGATCGAGCTGACATCAAGACGGCGAGCGGGAATCAGATCGAATATCACGGGAAAAATACTAGAACTCTAACGAATGGTTGAATTTCGATGACAAAATTTGCAACCGACCACTTGGTGGCGTCCAAAACCCGGAGAGCGAAGAGACCTTCTGGAACTGGGATCCGGCGGTAAACCGTCAACCAGGTAACCGCCGGAAGCCTCGTAGAGCTCTGCTCTCGAGCGCCGCTGCGCATACGAAAAAGCTTTCTCAAGCGTGAAGAAAGAAGCTCGAAAAATACGTTTTTTTTTATTTTGCATATTGTGGACCTAGCTCGAGTGCCAGACCGAGTTCAGACCTCTCCATGCGAGAAAAGAACGCGCCGGGTGATACTGGATCGGTTTATATGCGGACCAGCTCTCTAGCGCTTCTAAATCTTAAGGGAAACCGACAACACCTCTCAGATCGCATAGCTTCGCCGATCTAGCTCGAGTAGCAGACCGAGTTAAGACCTCTCGACGGAACAGACAACGCGCCTCATGAATCCAAATTGTTTTCTGTAAGTAACAGCTCTGTAACTCCCCTAAATCTTGAGAGAGTAGAGAGAACCGTGAACGCGTGTCAAGATGCTCGAAACGGCCGACGGTTCCCTCAAGCTACGGACATGAGAATTTGACTGGCAGACGCGGCATAACCCAGTACAGGTGACAAAAATAGCGGTTCTGAAAACGAACTTTCAAACTGGGCGCCGGCGGTAAACCGTCAACCATTCTGACCGCCGGGGGACTCGTAGAGCTTCCTGACCATATCTAATTTTTATAAAAAAAGGCAAAGAAAAAATAGCTTTTCAGCCCGAGCGATTCCAGACCTCTCGATGCAACAGCCGAACGCCCCTGATGCTTATCGATCGTTTGCTGTGCGTACCAGCTCGTAGCTATCCTACAGCCCGAGTTCAATACAGAAAAGGGACAACATCTGCCAAGGTGACTTGAAGAATACGAATAGTTTTGCAGACCTAGCCCGAGTAGCAAACTCGGTTTCTGTAAGTATCAGCTCAATAGCTGTCCTGTAGCTCGAGTTAAGTACAGAAAACCGACAGCACTTCTCAAGATGAGTCGAACAATACAAATAGTTTCGCGAACCTAGCTCGAGTAGCAGACCGAGTTCAGACCTCTGAATGCGACAGGCAGACAGACGCGCCTCATTTCTTCAAATCCATTCCTGTAATTACCAGCCATGTAGCCGCCCTACAGCCCGAGTTGATGCAGAAAATCGACAGCACCTCTCAAGATGACTCGAACAATACAAATAGTTTCGCGGACCGAGCTCGGGCAGCAGACCGAGTTCAGGGCTCTCGATTCAACAGACAAACGCGTCTCATCGTTTTAAATCGGTTTCTGTAAGTATCAGCTCTGTAGCTGTCCTATGGCTCGAGTTAAGTACAAAAAACCGACAACGCCTGTCGAGATGACTCGAAACGGCCGATCCCGCCTGCCTGCTTTTTGGCAGTAAAAGATACCCGATCGAGCTGAGATCAAGACGGCGAGAGGGAATAAGATCGAATATCATGGGAAAAAATTACTAGAGCTCTAACGACTTGTTGAATTTTGAGAACAAAATTTTCAACCGACCAAAAGTCACCAAAAGGTCCGTCGAGATTTTTCTTGCCAGCTAGCTCTCCAGCGCGCCCGAAATTTTCCAGCAGCTTGCTCTACGAGTTATTTTGCACAAAGATTGGAAAACCGACCCCAAGTTACCATATTGTCTCTCAAGGTCGGGTCGGCAAACTTGCTCCACCTGCGCCCGAATTCCTCTCAGCTCATCTTGCCGAAGAGCTCTACGAGGTACGGGAGACTTGGTGGCGTCCACTGGGCGCCGGCGGTAAACCGTCAACCTTTCTTACCGCCGGCGGACTCGCAGAGCTTCCTGACAATCTATAATGTCGAAAAAAATTGCAGAGAACGAATAGTTTTTCAGCCCAAGCGATTTCAGACCTCTCGATGCAACAGCCGAACGCGCCCGATGCTTCTGGATTGTCTTCTGTACGAGCTCTGTAGCTCTCCTACAGCCCGAGCTGCGTGCGTAAATCGACAGCACCTCTGAAGATGACTCGAACAATACGAATAATTTGGCAAACCTAGCTCGAGTATCAGACCGAGTTCAGGCCTCTGAATGCGACAGGCAGACGCGTCTGATGTCTCCGAATCGATTCCTGTGATTACCAGCCCTGCAGCCCCCCTACAGCCCGAGTTAAGTGCAGAAAACCGACAGCATCTCAGGATGACTCGAACAATACGAAAAGTTTCGCGGACCCAGCTCGGGCAGCAGACCGAGTTCCGAGCTCTGGATTCGACAGGCGGACGCGCATGATGTCTTTTCATCTATTCATGTGACTACCAGCACTGTAGCTCCCTACAACCCGAGTTAAGTAAAGAAAACGGACAGCACCTCTCAAGACGACTCGAACAATACGAATAGATTCGCGATTCTAGAGCGGGCAGCAGACCGAGTTCAGAGCTCTGGATTCAAAAGACAAACGCGACTGATGACTCTGAATCGGTTTCTGTAAGTATCAGCTCTGTAGCTGTCATATAGCTCGAGTTAAGTACAGAAAACCGAGAGCGCCTGTCAAGATGACTCGAATAATACGAAGGTTTGCGGACCTAGCTCGGCTAGCAGACCGAGTTCAGACCTCTGGATGCAGCAGACGAACGCGCCTGATCATTCTGAATCGATAAGGTGTGCTTACCAGCTCTGTGGCGGTCCTGTATCTCGAGTTAAGTTCAATATACCGACAGCGCGTATCAAGATGACTCGAAACGGCCGATCCCGCCTGGACGCTTTTTGGCAGTAAAATGTACCCGATCGAGCTGAGATCAAGATGGCGAGCGGGAATAAGATCGAATATCACGGGAAAAAATACAAGAGCTCCAACGAATGGTTAAATTTCGAGAACAAAATTTTCAACCGACCAAAAGTCACCAAAAGGTCCGTCGAGATTTTTCTTGCCAACTGGCTCTCCAGCGCCCCGGAATGGGAACCGGCGGTAAACCGTCAACCTGGCTTCCGCCGGGAACCTCGTAGAGCTCTTTTGCACGGCGACCGTCGGAGCACATGAAGAAACCTTCTGGAACGGGAAAGAAAAACTCGAGAAATCACGTTTTTCTCTTTTTATCCAACGTCGGTTCCTGCAAGTCTTTTGACAGCAATATTGCTACGGACCTAAGAATTTACCTGGCAGGCGCGGCATAACCCACTACACGTGAGAAAAATGCCGGTTCTCAAAATGAATTGTCAGATATCTTTCAAATGTTGCAAAACCGACCCAGAGTTACCACATTGTCTCTTTTGGTCGGGTCGGCCAACTGGGCGCCGGCGGCAAAGCAGAGAACGAATAGTTTTTGAGCCCGCGCTGATAGCAGACTGATCTCAGGCGTCTAGTGATATCCCATTGCTCTGCTGAACAGTTCTATAGCTCATTTGCAGCGTGTAGACAACACCACTAGGTAGAACTTCTGATTTCCTTCTGATTGTTCGGCCGCTCGAGTTCAGCTCAGATATTAACCATCATTTGGAAAAATATCGGTCGAATATGAATAATGTTGTGAACCTAGCTCGGGTAGCAGACCGAGTTCAGACCTCTCGATGCAACAGACGAACGCTCCTGATGCTTCTAAATCAGTTTCTGTGCGGCAAAGTGTAGAAAACCGACAGTTCTCGAGATGACTCAATGAATACGAATAGTTTCGCGGATCTAGTTCGAGTAGCAGACCGAGTTCAGACCTCTGCATGCGAAGGCGAACGCGCCTGATGTCTCCAAATCGGTCCAGCCCCCAACAGCCCGAGTTTCATACATATTCCCGACAGCACCTCTCAAGATGACTCGAACAATACGAAAGTTTCGCGGACCTAGCTCGAGCAGCAGACCGAGTTCACACCTCTGGATTCAACAGACAAACGCGCCTGATGATTCGTCATCGGTTTCTGCACAACTTTCGGTCGGTTGGACGATCTTTGTGAGAGATTTGAACATTCGTTTTCAGAACTTGTACTTTTCGCACCTGTAGTGGGAAATGCCGCGCTCCCCAGTCGAATTCTCAGGTCCGTAGCTGCAGTTTTACTTCAAAACACTTGGCGGAACCGTGTCTGGGCGACAACAAAAAAATCTTGTTTTTTAAGTTTTCAGCTCGCGTAGGAGAAATTTTCTCCCACGTTTTCCAAGCAGCGCCGTGCGAGAAAAAAGCTCTACGAGGCTCCCGGCGGCAATCTGGTTGACGGTTTACCACAGGCTCCCAGTCTCGACGGACCTTTTGCTGACTTTTCGTCGGTTGAAAATTTTGTTCTCGAAATTTTATTTTTTCGATTTTATTCCCACTCGCTATCTTGATCTCAGGTCGATCGGGCTGCGGCGGGATCGGCGGTTGCGGGTCATCTTGACACGCGGTGGCGGTTTTCTGAACATAACTCGAGCTTCAGAGGAGCTACAGCGCTGATACGTTTCTTCAGTGTTTATGTAAAGACTGTTCCTTCAAGTGTTTCGATAGTAATACTGCAGCAACGGAACTGAAAATTTTACTGGCGGACGCGGCATAACCCACTACAGGTGCGAAAAATTCAAAACGAATGTTCAAATCTCTCAGAAAGTTCGCCCAACCGAACCAAAGTTCACACACTGGCGCCGGCGGTGAACCGTCAACCTGGTCACCGCCGTGAACCTCGTAGAGCTCCCTCAGAGTCGAAAGAGAAAGCTTCTGGAGGCATTCCTCGAGAAATTGAACATGATATTTTTTCATTTCGAGATAAAGTTGGTTCCGCCAAGTGTTTTGATGGTAAATGTGCGCCTAAAGAGCTCGTATTAAGACGCAGAGGCCCTCATAGTCGTTTACAGGTGCGAAAAATCTGGTTCCTCAAAATAAATGGTCAAATATCTTTCAAATATTCGCAAAGCCATCCAAAAGTTATCACTTTGTCCTTTCTGGACGGGTCGACCAACTGGCGCCGGCGGTGAACCGTCAACCTGGTCACCGCCGGGAACCTCGTAGAGCTCTTTGCACGCGTAAGAGTGCGTAGATTTAAAGCAGATAGATTATTGGAGCATTTCTAGAAAAACGTCGAATTTTTATTTTTGGTTGTCAACTTCATGTCGGTTGCTCCTAATTTTCCGATAGTAAAACTGGCTCTAGAGAGCTGAGCTGTACTAAGAACGAAATTCATATTCCAATGCTCGGCGTATAAATCTGCTCTCTCAAAATGCATGGTCCAATATCTTTGAAATACCAGCAAAACCGACCCAAAGTTGCCACATTGCCTCTTCTGGTCGAATCGGCCAACTAGCTCCATCCCGCGCCGGAATTCCTCTAGCTCATCGATGCCGAAGAGCTCTACGAGGTACTGGCGCCGGCGGTAAACCGTGAACCTGGTCTTTTGCGGTCTTTTGGGGACGGTCGATTCGAGCCTCCACGGAGGCAGACCGAAACACAAAGCAACTCAGAACTGAGCCTGAGAGCAAAACGCTGAGCGTACTAACAGCGAAGCTGTACAGCAATGCCCAAAAGCGTATATTACACTAAGAATCAACTAAAATAAAATAAATAATAAAAGCAATGCGAGACCATACAGTAACCGCATATAGCGATTACCGTCTCAGCACCACTAAAAATAGAAGCAGTGAGAGACCATACAGTAACCACTGGTTTATACAGCGATTACCGTCTCAACACCACTGAGACAAACACAAAACTGACAACTAAATGACGAGTACACTTCAAAGTAATGCGCGACCATGCAGTAACCACATATAGCGATTACCGTCTCAGCACCACTGAAAGACCATGCACGTGAAACACAACGAATTTGCGGTCGACTGTGCACAGAGTCAGGCAAGACACCCACCACTCTTTGAGCGGGAGTGGGCACATGCAAAACTCTTATTCCGAACAAAGTGAAGATCACGCGGAGCTCTTATACCAACATGCGCGCATGTCCGACACACACACAGCATGGCAAGAGTCAACGCAAACACAAAGTCCGAAATATGTCGTAACAACCCGCGGTAAAACAAGAGTCGTATGCTCACGTCAAATATGTGATAACTGAATTTATGATAACGCACTCAAGAAGTAACTCTTCGATAACTGAATGTCTGATAACGCACTCAGTATCTTGAATCACCTGCATAACTGAATGTCTGATAACGCACTCAAGTATCTTGAATTCTGATCGATACATTTCAAAGATAGAATGAAAACAGGCACGCCGATACAATGCAGAGAACCTCAATCTCAAGATACTCCAATGTCACAGAACTGTCAAAGTACCTCAATGTCAAAGAATACACACGTGTGCAAGAACAAAAATGGAGAAAGCGCAAGCAGGCGGCACAAACAAGTACAAAGCGACGACAGCGGCCTATGGTTCCGCCAAGTGTTTTGATAGTAAATGTGCGCCTATAGAGCTCATGCTAAGACACAGAGGCCCTCATAATCGTTCACAGGTGCGAAAAATCTGCTTTCTCAAAATGAATTTAAAAATATCCTTCAAATCTTAGCAAAACCGACCCAAAGTTGTCACATTGTCTCTTCTGGCCGGGTCGGCCAACTAGCTCCACCCCGCGCCGGAATTCCTCCAGCTCATCGATGCCGAAGAGGTCTACGAGGTACCAGCTCCACCCCGCGCCGGAATTCCTCTAGCTCATCGATGCCGAAGAGCTCTACGAGGTATTGTCTGCCCGGGCTGGGTGGGTCAACTAGCTGCACCCCGCGCCGGAATTCCTCTAGCTCATCGATGCCGAAGAGCTCTACGAGGTATTTCTCTAGCTCATCGATGCCGAAGAGCTCTACAAGGTACTGGCGCCGGCGGTGAACCATCAACCTGGTCACCGCCGGGAACCTCGTAGAGCTCCTTGCACGCGTGAGAGTGCTCAGAGTCGAAAGAGAGAGCTTCTGGAGGCATTTCTCGAAAAAATAATTACCCTGCGACGTACCCAACCCACGTGCATCAAATGGCAAGAGGAGTATGCCAACACTAACAGGAACAACGACAGTGTAGACGCGGCGATTTGCTGTGCAAGCTACATGGGATGCGCATGCGTTGCACGATTCACAGGACGACGATCGAAAGAACGAGGCTTGAGGCCCCAGGATCCAAGAAGAACGGGCACGGGAACGAGGGGTAGGAGAGGGATGGAATGGAGGGCGGGGGGGGCGAAAGGCCATCGCGGAAGCAGCAGCATGCATGGAGAAGGTGAGGCGGGGAATAGGACGACGATGAAAGTGGCGGGAGGAGACAGAAGACTGCCGCGTTTTTCAAGTGCGAGCTAAACCCGCAGCGCTGCCTGCGCCATGTCGTCGCAGAGTTCCACATGATAAAACTTGTTTAGAGTGCAAGGAACGAGCGAGGCGTAGCTCGCCCGCTAGCTTCTCCGCCTCCTTCCCGCACATTTCAGCGCGGGAGCTGAACGCTCGCAGGCGCGCCGCCAGGTCTGCGGGCGGCCCGCGGGAAAGAAACTCAAGGCCGGGGTCGCGCATCATCAATCGGTTGTCCATCGTCCAAAGTTGCATTGGCGACGTACTGGTTGAACGCGGAGCGAGCAGCATCACGCGCGTGCCTGAACGCCACGCAGGTACAGTGCACGCGCGATTGGGACTTCAGGTCGATCACGCGCGTCTCCACCAGGCTTGGCAACGCCACGCGACTAAGGATCTCACTGCGGTCTGCCATGCTGCTGTCCGCGAATCCTGCAAGTAAGGCGGCGGCGTCCACTTGTCTCAGAAGATGTTCCCGCGGGGCCGAAGGGCGACCGCCAGCTCGAGCCGCGGCGCCGGCAGGCCAGATAAGGAACATGCAACAGCAAAGACGATGACAGAGCAACGAGGTATCGGCGAGTGCATGACCGGCCTCCGTTTCCTCTACTTTTTTCCTGTAGTTCCCCTAGCTCATCGAGCTCAGCACATGTTTCTGCGGGTCCGAAGGACGACCGCCAGCTCGAGTCGCAGCGCCACGTGGCGCGAACCGCAGAGCAAGGGCACGCGAGCATTGCTCGTGGTCAGAATCTAAGTCCCCGTGGTCTCACTCCGCTGGCCACCCACCAGCAGCCCTCGAAAGTGGCGATAGTTTCACAGACCGCAGCCGCCCAGGGGTGGCGAGGTCTAATCTGAGTCCCCGTGGTGCCTCACTCCGCTGGACCCACCAGCAGCCTCGAAAGTGGCGACAGTTTCACATAGGGATGGCGAGGTCTAATCTGAATCCCCGTGGTGCTTCACTCCGCTGGACCCACCAGCAACCCTCGAAAGTGGCGATAGTTTCACAGACCGCAGCCCCCCAGAGATGGCGAGGTTCAATCTGAGTCCCCGTGCTGCCTCACTCCGCTGGACCCACCAGCAGCCCTCGAAAGTGGCGACAGTTTCACAGATCGCAGCCCCCCAGGGATGGCGAGGTCTAATATGAGTCCCCGTGGTGCCTCACTCCGCTGGACCCGCCAGCAGCCCTCGAAAGTGGTGACAGTTTCACAGATCGCAGCCCCCCCCAGAGATGGCGAGGTCGAATCTTAGTCCCCGTGGTGCCTCACTCCGCTGGACCCACGAGCAACCCTCGAAAGTGGCGACAGTTTCACAGATCGCAGCCCCCCCCCCCCAGGGATGGCGAGGTCTAATCTGAGTCCCCGTGGTGCCTCACTCCGCTGGACCCACCAGCAGCCCTCGAAAGTGGTGACAGTTCTGCAGATCGCAGCCCGCCAGGGATGACGTGAAAGGCAAGAGAACAGAAGAGGAGGAGCGAAGAGAGGAGGAGAAGACAAGCAAGAGAGGAGAGGAGGAGGGAAGAGAGGGGGGGCGGGAGGAGGAGAACGGAGACCGCAGTGCTCTATTCAAAACGAGTACCCAACGCAGGAGATTGGGAACATTGACTTTTTTCACGTCGAGATGGAGCTGGTTCCGCTAAGTGCTTTGACAGTAAATGTGCGCCAGTAGAGCTCACATTAAGACGCACAGGCCCTCATAGTTGTTTACAGTTGCGAAAAATCTGCTTTCTCCAAATCAATGGTCAAATATCTTTCAAATATTTGCAAAACCACCTAAAAGTTGCCACATTGTCCTTTCTGGTCGGGTCGACCAACTGGGCGCCGGCGGTAAGAACGAATAGTTTTTCAGCCCAAGCGATGCTCGATGCAACATCCGAACGCCCCCGATGCTTTTGAATTGTCTTCTGTACGAGCTCTGTAGCTCTCCTACAGCCCGAACTACGTGCGTAGATCGATAGCAACCCTGAAGATGACTCGAACAATACGAATAGTTTGGGAAACCTAGCTCGAGTATCAGACCAAGATCAGGCCTCTGAGTGCGACAGGCGGACGCGTCTGATGTCTCCGAATCGATTCCTGTGATTACCAGCCCTGCAGCCCCCCCACAGCCCGAGTTTAGTGCAGAAAACCGACAGCATCTCAGGATGACTCGAACAATACGAAAAGTTTCGCGGACCTAGTACGGGCAGCAGACCGAGTTCCGAGCTCTCCATTCGACAGGCGGACACGTCTGATGTCTCCAAATCGATTCCTCTGACTACCAGCACTGTAGCCCCCCCACAACTCGAGTTAAGTACAGAAAACCGAGAGCACCTCTCAAGATGACTCGAACAATACGAATTTCGGGATTCTAGAGCAGGCGGCAGACCGAGTTCAGAGCTCTGCATTCAACAGACAAACACGACTGATGACTCTGAATCGGTTTCTGTAAGTATCAGCCCTGCAGCTGTTATATCTCTCGAGTTAAGAAGAAGAAGAAGAAGAAAAAAAAAAAAAAAAAAAAAAAACGAGCGCGTCTGTCGAGATGCTTCGAATAATACAAATAGGTGTGCGGACCTAGCTCGGCTAGCAGACCGAGGTCAGAACTCTGGATCCCAAATACGAACGCGCCTAATCATCCTGAATCGATAAGCTGTGCTTAACAGCTCTGTAGATGTCCTGTATCTCAAGTTAAGTCCAATATACCGACAGCGCGTATCAAGATGACTCGAAACGGCCGATCCCGCCTGGACGCTTTTTGGCAGTGAAAAAGATACCAGATCGAGCTGAGATCAAGATGGCGAGCGAAAATAAGATCGAATATCACGGAAAGAACAAAATTTTCCAACCGACCACTGGCGCCGGCGGTGAACCGTCACCTGGTCACCGCCGGGAACCTCGTAGAGCTCCTTTTACGCGTGAGAGTGCTCAGAGTCGAAAGAGAGAGCTTCTGGAGGGACTTCTCGGAAAAAGGCAAAATTGTTTTTTCATGTCGATATAAAGATGGTTGCTCCAAGTGTTTTAAACATAAAATTGCGCCTACAGAGCTCATATCAAGACGGAGAGGCCCTCATAGTCGTTTACAGGTGCGGAAAATCTGCTCTCTTGAAATAAATGATCAAATATCTTTCAAATATTTCTAAAACCACCCAAAAATTAACACTTTGTCCTTTCTGGCCGGGTCGACCAACTAGCTCCACCCCGCGCCGGAATTCCTCTAGCTCATCGGTGCTGAAGAGCTCTACGAGGCACTTGGTAGCGCCCAAAACCCGGAGAGCAAACCCGGCGAGCCAAGGGCAACACACATCAGAAAGCTTTCCTGGCGAGCCCTCCAACGCTCTCGTAAAACTCTTCTGGCGCTCTGGGAAGCTCCCCTGCAGCGCTGCCAGAAACGCTTCCACGCGTGCCTGCACGCGTGCAGGCACGCGTGGAAGCTTGCCGGAAGCTCTCCCGGACCCGTTGCCGGGCCGCCGGAGCTTCTGCAGGGAACGTGGACCGCCGCGGAGGAGCTCCTGGCGGGCACCACCACCGTCCGGCTTCTAATCTTAAACCCTCTAGCTCTCAGCGAGCTCTCCGGGAAAAAATCACAAAAAGGTCCGTCGAGATTTTTCTTGCCAACTAGCTCTCCAGCGCCCCGGAATTCCTCTTAAGCTTCCAGCAATAACTTGCTAAGGGAAGCTCTACTAGTTACTAGCTCCACCCCGCGCCGGAATTCCTCTAGCTCATCGATGCCGAAGAGCCCTACGAGGTGTTATTCTTAAGCTTCCAGCAATAACTTGCTGAGGGAAGCTCTACGAGTTACTTGGTGGCGGCCAAAATCCAGAGAGCGAAGAGACCGTCTGGAACGGGAGAAACCTTTCTTGAAGAGCTCTGGGGAGCTCCCCAGACGCGCTTCTGAAGCGCTGCCAGGCACGCTTCCACGCCTGCCTGCACGCGTGCAGGCTCGCGTGGACGCGCGCTGGAAGCGCCCCCGAACCCGTTGCCGGCCCGGGCGAGTCACTGCGGAGATCGTGGAGCGGCGAAGATGGGCTGCTGGCGGGCACCACCACCGTCCGGCTTCTAATCTAAAACCCTTTATCTCTCAGAGAGCTCTCCGGGAAAAACCCGGAGAGCGAGGTGACCTTCTGGAACGGGAGACATCTTTCTTGAAGAGCTTTGGGGGGCCCCCCAGAAGCGCTTCTGAAGCGCTTCCAGGCACGCTTCCACGCCTGCCTGCGCGCGCGCAGGCTCGCGTGGACGCGCGCTGGAAACGCCCCCGAACCCGCTGCCAGCCCGGGCGAGTCACTGCGGGGATCGTGGACCGGCGGAGATGGGCTGCTGGCGGGCACCACCACCGTCCGGCCTCTAATCTACAACCCTCTAGCTGGCAGAGAGCTTTCCGGGAAAAAACCATCGAAAGGTCCGTCGAGATTTTTCTTGCCAACTAGCTCTCCAGAGCGCCGGAATTACTCTTAAGCTTCCAGCCACTAGCTAAGGGAAGCTCTACGAGTTACTTTGTCCGTTCTGACCGGGTCGACCAACTAGCTCCACCCCGCGCCGGAATTCCTCGAGCTCATCGATGCCGAAGAGCTCTACGAGGTAAGAGAACACACGCCGGAAAACTTTCCTGGCGGGCCCTCCGACGCTCCCGTGAAGCGCTTCTGGGGCTCTGGGGCGCTCCCGTGCAGTGCTTTTGAAGCGCTGCCAGGAACTCTTCCACGCGTGCCTGCACACGTGCAGGCACGCGTGGTCTCTTGTCGGAAGCTCTCCCGGACGGGCTGCGACCTCAGGCGAGTTGCGGCGGGGATTCTGGAGCGGCGCAGATGGGCTGGTGGCGGGCACCACCACCGTCCGGCTTCTAATCTAAAACCTTCTAGCTCTCAGAGAGCTCTCCGGGGAAAACCCGGAGAGCAAAGAGAACACACGCCGGAAAGCTTTCCCAGCGAGCCGTCCGACGCTCCCGTGAAGCGCTTCTGGAGCTCTGGGGGGCTCCCGTGCAGCGCCTCTGAAGCGCTGCCAGGAACACTTCCGCGCGTGCCTGCACGCGTGCAGGCACGCGTGGACGCGTGCTGAAAGGGCCCCCGAACCAGCTGCCGGCACGGGCGAACTGCTGCGGGGATTCTGGAGCGGCGAAGATGGGCTGCTGGCGGGCACCACCACCGTCCGGCTTCTAATCTAGAACCCTCTAGCTCTCAGAGAGCTCCCCAGGAATTTTCTTTTGACTTGGTGGCGTCGAAAACCCGGAGAGCAGAGAGAACACACACCGGACTGCTTTCCTGGCGTGCACTCGGACGCTCGCGTGAAGCACCTTCTGGAGCTCTGGGGGACCCCCCTGCAGTGCTTCTGAAGCGCTGCCAGGAACGCTTCCACGCTTGCCTGCACGCGTGCAGGGACGCGTGGACGCCTGCCGGAAGCTCTCCCGGACTGGCTGCCGGGCCCGGCAACCCTCTCCGGGGATCGTGGACCGGCGGAGATGGGCTGCTGGCGGGCACCACCACCGTCCAGCTTCTAATCTAAAACCCTCTAGCTCTCTGCGGAAGAGCTCTCAAGCTCATCTGCAGCTCGAGTTAGGTGGAGGAATTCAGCATTGTTTCGACAAGAAAAAATCGGTCCAATACGAATAGACTTGGTAGCGTCCAAAACCCGGAGAGCAAAGAGAACACACACCGGAAAGCTTTCCTGGCGAGCCCTCGGACGCTCTCGTGAGCGCTTCTGGAGCTTTGGGAGGCTCCCCTGCAGCGCTTTTGAAGCGCTGCCAAGATCGCTTCCACGCGTGCCTGCACGCGTGCAGACCTGCGTGGACGCTTGCCGGAAGCTCCCCCGGACGGGCTGCGACCTCGGGCGAGTTGCTGCGAGGATCCTGGACCGGCGAAGATGGGCTGCTGGCGGGCACCACCACCGTCTGGCTTCTACTCTAAAACCCTCTAGCTCTCAAAGAGCTCTCCGGGAATTTGCGGACCTAGCTCAAGTAGCAGATTTCAGGATCTAGATGCTTGCGACGCACGCGCATGATGATTCTCGAGCGTAACAGCTTTGTAGCCCCTCTACTGCTCGAGTTAAGTACAGAAACCGAGCAGCACCTGTCAAGATGACCGAAGAAGACGAACTGTGTTGTAGATCTAGCCCGAGACGCAGGTTCCACCCTGCGCCCCAATTCCTCTTAGCTCATCTTGCCGAAGAGCTCTACGAGGTACTTGGTAGCGTCCAAAACCAAGAGAGCGAAGAGAGCCTTGGGAACGGGAAATCTTTCCTGGAGAGCTTTGGGCGCTCCCCTGAAGCGCTTCGAAAGCGCTGCCAAGCACGCCTCCATGCGTGCCTGCACGCGTGCAGGCACGCGTGGACGCGCGCCGGAAGCCCTCCTGAGGCTCTTCTGCATTGCTGCGGACCCGCTGCGACCTTGGGCGAGTTGCTGCGAGGACCCTGGACCGCCGTGGAGGAGCTCCTGGCAGGCACCACCAGCGTCTGGCTTCTAATCTAAAACCCTCTAGCTCTCAGCGAGCTCTGCGGGAATTACTCTTAGGCTTCCAGCAACTAGCCAAGGAAAGCTCTACGAGTTACTAGCTCCACCGCGCGGCGGAATTCCTCTAGCTCATCGATGCCGAAGAGCTCTACGAGGTACTGGCTGCACCCCGCGCCCGACTTCCTCTAGCTCATCCACGCCGAAGAGCTCTACGTGGTACCAGCTCCACCCTGCGCCCAAATTCCTCTTAGCTCATCTGGCCGAAGAGATCTACGAGGTACTTGGGAGCGTCCAAAACCGGGAAAGCGAAGAGATCACTCCTCTGAAGCGCTTCTCAAGCGCTACCAAGCACGTCCCCACGCGTTCCTTCACGCGCGCAGGCACGCGTGGACGCCTGCCGGAACCGCCCCCGGACGGGCTGCCGGGACCGGCGAGTTGTCGAGGAGCGGCGGAGGTGGGCTGCTGGCGGGCACCACCACCGTCCGGCTTCTGATCTAAAACCCTATAGCTCTCACGGAGCTCTCCGGGAATATCGGCTTGGAAACTCGAATAATGTCTTTGCTCGATGTCACACGAAATCGGTTCCTCCTCGTCTTCTGATAGTAATACTGCAGCTACAGACCTGAGAATTCGACAGGCAGAAACAGCCCAAGTAGTCACATTGTCCGCCCGGGCCGGGTCGGTCAACTAGCTCCACCCCGTGCCGGAATTCCGCTGGCTCATCGTTCCCGAAGAGTTCGACGCGGTACTAGCTGCACACCGCACTGGAATTGGGAGCAAACGGCAAGCCGTCGAGCAGGAAGAGGGCAGCCTATGAATCTAGCGCAGGATATATATATATATATATATATACCAAATCTCGCAGAGTGTCCAATTATATTTCTGCTGGCAGACCAATCTCAGACGTCTCGATACTATAGGCGACGGTTGGATGATTCCCTGTTGAGCAGTGTCCTTTGCAGCGCCCGAAGTTGCCTATAAATTCCCGGAGAGCTCTCTGAGAGCTAGAGGGTTTTAGATTAGAAGCCGGACGGTGGTGGTGCCTGCCAGAGGCTCCTCCACGGCGGTCCACGATCCTCGCAGCAACTCGCCCGTGCCGGCAACCCGTCCAGGAGCGCTTCCGGCACGCGTCCACGCGGGCCTGCACGCGCGCAGGCACGCATGGAGGCGAGCCCGGCAGCGCTTTCGAAGCGCTGCAGGGGAGCCCCCCAGCTATCCAGGGAAGAAATCCCAGTCCCGAGGGTCTCTTACCTCGTAGAGCTCTTCGGCACGATGAGCTAAGAGGAATTCGGCGCAGGGTAGAGCTACTCGGCAGACCCGACCTTAAGAGACAATGTGGTGACCTGGGGCCTGTACCTCGTAGAGCTCTTCGTCATCGATGAGCTAAAGGAATTTCGGAGCGGGGTGGAGCTAGTTGGCCGACCCCACCAAAAGAGACAATGTGACAATTTTGGGTGGGTACCTCGTAGAGCTCTCCGTTATCGATGAGCTAGAGGAATTCCGGCGCGGGGTGCAGCTAGTTCCCGGAGAGCTCTCTGAGAGCTAGAGGGTTTTAGATTAGAAGCCGGACGGTGGTGGTGCCCGCCAGCAGCCCATCTTCGCAGCTCCAGAATCCCCGGAGAAAGTTGTTCGACCCGGCAGCGGGTCCGGGAGCGATTCCGGCAAGCGTCCACGCGCGCCTGCACGCGCGCAGGCACGCGTGGAGGCGTTCCTGGCAGCGCTTCAGAAGCGCTGCAGGGGAGCCCCCCAGAGCTCCAGAAGCGCTTCACGAGATCGCCCGAGGGCTCGCCAGGAAAGCTTTCCGGTGTGTGTTTATTTTGCTATCCGGTCTTACCTTGTAGAGCTCGTCGGCATCGATGAGCTAGAGGAATTCCGGCACGGGGTGGAGCTAGTTGGCCGAACCGATCAAAAGAGACAATGTGTCACATTTGGGTCGGTTTTGCTAAGATTTGAAAGATATTCGACCATTCATTTTGAGAAACAAGTTTTTTCGTAGCCGTAGTGGGTTATGCCGCGTCTGCCAGTCAAATTCTCAGGTCCGTAGGTGCAATATTATTATCAAAACACTTGGAGGAACCGACGCTGGATAAAAACAGAAAAACGTGATTTTTCAATTTTTTTTCGCAAGAAGCTTTCTTCATGTGTTCCGACGATCGCCGTGCAAGAAAAGAGCTCTACGAGGTTCGTGGCGATAACCAGGTCGACGGTTTACCGCCGGCTTCCATTGCTCTCCGGTTTTTGGACGATACTTAGTTTCCCGGAGAGCTCGCTGAGAGCTAGAGGGTTTTCGATTAGAGGCCGGACGCTGGTGGTGCCTGCCAGGAGCTCCTCCACGGCGGTCCAGGTTCCTCGCAGCAACTCGCCGGAGGTCGCAGCGGGTCCGCAGCAATGCAGAAGACCCTCAGGAGGGCTTCTGGCACGCGTCCACGCGTGCCTGCACGCCTGCAGGCACGCATGGAGGCGTGCATGGCAGCGCTTTCGAAGCGCTTCAGGGGAGCGCCCAGAGCTCTCCAGGAAAGATTTCCCGTTCCAAAGGCCCCCTTCTCCGGGTATTGGACGCTACCAACTGGCTGACCCGACTAGAACGGACAAAGTGATGACTACCTCGTAAAGCTCTTCGGCATACCGCGTAGAGCTCTTCGGCAAAGAGCTAAGAGGTATTCGGACGCAGGGTGAAGCTAGTACCTCGTAGAGCTCTTCGGCAACGATGAGCTAGAGGAACAACTTGTAGAGCTTCCCTTCGCTAGTTGCTGGAAGCTTAAGAGTAACTCATATAGCTTCCCTTAGCTAGTTGCTGAGAGCTTAAGAGTACCTTGTGGAGCTCTCCGCTAAGATGAGCTAAGAGGAATTCGGGCGCAGGGTAGAGGTAGTTCGCCGACCCGACCTTAAGAGACAAAGTTCCCGGAGAGCTCTCTGAGAGCTAGAGGGTTTTAGATTGGAAGCCGGACGGTGGTGGTGCCCGCCAGCAGCCACGATCCTCGCAGCGGCTCGCCGGAGGTCGCAGCTGGTCCGGGAGCGCTTCCGGCACGCGTCCACGCGAGCCTGCACGCGTGCAGGCACGCATGGAAGCGTGCCTGGCAGCGCTTTCGAAGCGCTTCAGGGGAGCTCCCCAGAGCTCTCCAGGAAAGATACCTCGTAGAGCTCTTCGTTATCGATGAGCTAGAGGAATTCTGGCGCGGGGTGGAGCTAGTTGGTCGATCCGGCCAGAAAAGAAGATGTTCCCCGAGAGCTCTCTGGGAGCTAGAGGGTTTTAGACTAGAAGCCGGACGGTGGTGGTGCCCGCCAGCAGCCCATCTCCGCCGCTCCACGATCCCCGCAGCGCCTTGAAAACCTCGCAGCGGGTCCGGGAAAGCTTCCGGCAAGCGTTTACGCGTGCCTGCACGCGTGCAGGCACGCGTGGAAACGTTCCTGGCAGCGCTGCGGAAGCGCTGCCGGGGATCCCCCCAGAGCCCCAGAAGAGCTTCACAAGAGCTTCCGTGGGCTTGCCAGGAAAGCTTTCCGGTGTGTGTTCTCTTTGCTCTCCGGGTGTTGGACGCTACCAAATGATAACTAGCGCCGGCGGTGAACCGTCAACCTGGTCACCGCGGGGAACCTCGTAGAGCTCATTTCAAGCGTGAGAAAGCTCAGAGTCGAAAGAGAGAGCTTCTGGAGCATTTCTCGAAAAATTGAATATTCATGTTTTTCATGTCGACATAAAGTTGGTTGCTCCAAGTATTTCAGTAGTAAAGAGCTGGCAAGCACACCTTGTCGAGTCAGAATGATCAGGCGCGTTCGTCTGTCGCATCCAGAGGTCTGAACTTGGTCTGCTAGCTGAGCTAGGTCCGCAAACCTGTTCGTATTATTCGAGTCATCTTGACAGGCGCTCTCTGTTTTCTGTACTTAACTCGAGCTACATGACAGCTACAGAGCTGAAACTTAGAGGAACCGATTCTCAATCATCAGCCGCGTTCGTCTGTTGGATCCAGAGCTCTCAACTCGGTCTGCTGCCCGATCTAGAATCGCGAAACTATCGTATTGTTCGAATCATCTTGAGAGGTGTTGTCGGTTTTCTGTACTCAACTTGGGCTGTATGGGGTCACAGTGCTGGTAGTCACAGGAATCGATATGGAGACATCAGTGGCGTCCGCCTGTCGAATCCAGAGCTCGGAACTCGGTCTGCTGCCCGAACTTGGTCCGCGAAACTGTTCGTATTGTTTGATTCATCCTGAGAGGTGCTGTCGGTTTTCTGCACTTAATTAACTGAGGCTGTAGTGCAAGGCTGGTAATGAGAGGAATCGATTCGAAGACATCAGACGCGTCCGCCTGTCTTATTCAGAGGTCTGAACTCGGTCTGATACTCGAGCTAGGTTTGCCAACTATTTCTATTGTTCGAGTCATCTTGAGATGTGCTGTCGATTTACGCACGTAACTCGGGCTGTAGGAGACCTACAGAGCTCGTACAGAAGACAATCCAGAAGCATCGGGGGCGTTCGGCTGTTGCATCGAGAGGTCTCAAATCGCTTGGGCTGAAAAACTGGGCGCCGGCGGTAAACCGTCAACCTTTCTTTTTTGCCTTTTGCGATCTGTCTAACGGCTGCCAAAAGCAGCCACAGGTCGTTTCTTAAGCCTAACCCTACGGGCGAAGTTACGGGTTACACTAAAGATGGCCTCGCAGAGGCTCGATAAAGCTTCGAATTCAGTGTTCATGGCAGAAGATTGGGGGGGAAGGCCAAACGCCTTCGATTTGATCAGCACCCATTGTGGTCTATCCAGAAAGGCAAAGCTCCCATATATTGAATGAGATTCCGATGCTTTGATCAATCCCTCCAGCCACCAGCCTGCTCCTGCTTTATCCTTATCGACTCCACCGTCGAAAGCGCCCCGAAGGGCATAAAGGTCATACTCCTGTAGCTCGTGTGTCCTATCATACTCTATATCTCTGACGCGTGCAATGTGAGTTAATTCATCCGCCCTCTGATTTCCCTCCCGATAGACATGCTTACCTATGTCTCCTCCGACCGTGGCTCCGACAATGTTAAACTCTTCATGCAACTCGTGAAACTCATTTTGTATTTCGGCAATCTGTCCGGCATATGTTCGGTTTTGGATCTTCCACTCCCCGTTTAGCCACTTGATCGTGGCCATGTTATCTCCCTGGATCTCCACTGGCAAACCTCGTGCAAGCCCCTGTTCGTACTCCCACCAGTCCGTCATCGTCGCGAAAACATGTGCGAGCCTCTTGGCCTGCTTTGTATTCGCCGCCCGTGTTGGTGCCTCCTCCTCCTCCCAAGTGTTTGGTCCCACTCGCTTTTCTTTTTCCTGCTTAAAGTGTCGATCGAATGCAAGTCCAGTCCTCTGTTTGATATGCTCAATCCATGCTTTCCGCGTCTCCTCATCATGTGTCAAGTGTTTCCAATACTCATATCCCCGAAAACTTTCAAATGTCGCGTGCCACGATGTCTGACCTATTGCCTGGCAATCAATCCTCCGACGTTTTTCTGACACTTCTGGGTTCTTCCAGCTTTTACTCAACAACCTGATCGCTTCATTGTACAAGTCCCGTCTCTCCGTCCAACGTTTCATACCATGGAACATCGCCAACCTTGCTGTCATAAAACTGTGGCACACACTTGTTGATTCACGCCAAGCTCCAGAATTCTGTTGACTGCAAGCAGCACCTGTCGCAATGTCCGCCGTCTTCAAGAACGAGCAACAATCCTTATTCCACTCCCATTGTTTCTGCAAGTACAACTCTACAAGGCTGGCGTGTTTTTCCCGAAACTTCCCCCTGGCAAAGTTATATGATCTGACATTGAAGCTGAACCATGTTTCATTGATCTTTTTCCGTACACCATCTATTTTTATCAAACAACGTCCCTCAAACTTATGAACATCTTGCAATGCCGATTTGTCGATACTCAATCCTTCAACACTGTACAAGAAAGAGCTCTGTACTTTGCCCACATACTTATCCCATTTCACCGTCCAGGGCACCGACCGACACCGATACAAACTGATGTCTTGAAAGAACGCATGCTGAGCTTTCTGAATCCGATACTGCACGTCCAAGTGTGTCCTCTTTCGAGTGTGTAGCCGAACACCCGAGAAGGTAATCTCCTGCACTCGCGGAACGAAGAGTGTCTCCACCAAATCGGTGGACGAGCCCGCACCCGCATTCTGAGACAAGGCCAGATCGGTCATCGGTTGAACAGCACCCGCATTCTCAGACAATTCGTGCACACTGCAAGCTGAGGCAACAGGCTGCACACTACAAGCTGAGACAACAGGCACTCTTATCGACGACGACGAAGACACACGAGTATGAAGAGATGGCATTGGCGCTGACAAATGCGAAAGAACAACAGGCACTCTTATCAACGACGACGGTGACACACGAGTATGAACAACTGGCATTGGCGCTGGCAAATGTGCATAAGGAAATGTCGTTGGCGCTGTCAAAGGCGACTGGGGAACTGGCATGTTTCTGTTCAGCGTAGCTGTCTGATATGTCTGTTCAGCGTAGCTGCCGGATATCTTGCTCAGCGTAGCTGTCGGATATGTCGAATGAAGATGTGATGTCGGCGCTGGCAAATGTGAATGAAGAAGTGATGTTGGCGCTGGCATATACGAATGAGGAAGTGGTGTTGGCCCTGTCAATGAAGTTACTCTTGCAGCTGATTCAAAAAAATTGATCGCTGTTCTCTGTCTTTTCGCCCCTGGTTCTAAAGATTTGGTCGGGATTGAACTTCCAACGGATCTGCATCAAAGTCTATCCCAAACGTCGCTAACTCAACCGAACTGGGTTTCCATTCGAAACCCCATTCACGTATGGATATCGTAAGTTCCTTCATCATCGTGGAAACCATCTTCTCTCCCTCCTGTCTATTGCCTTGGGCGAAGATGAAAAAGTTATCCGCCCATATCGCATGACTGAGACTCTGATGTACCTCCATCTCCTGGGAGCCCGCGATAGTGCGAGAGCTGGCTCCAACTTTAGCCTCGATCGAATCTGCGTACGCTCTCGGTCTCTCGATGTTGTAGCCGAGGCCCCTCTCTTTCCACGAGTGCACTGTCGGGCCAATCATCGCAATCGTGACTAGCACAAATAAGATGGGGCTCTCAACCCCTCCCGTCCTAACACAGGTGTCCCACGGCACTGTTTCGCACTGGGTACTCTGGAAATTTGCCGTCGCCGTGTTTCTCAGCATCGGCTCCAAGATAGCATACTGAAAAGAAGAAGGAACTCCAAGCTTTCTCATTGCTTTCACACATGTCGTAAGTCGAAGGTGATCGTACGCTTTCAGAATATCACAACTGCAGAGCCAAAAGCTCTGGCCCTTCCCCCAAATCGAGGCATGTTTACCGATATGTTTAATCATCGAGGTGACCTCCGTCGTTTTTCTCCCAGACATAAACCCATATACATTCACCTCGGGGTCCAAGTTTTTTGGCCAGGAACCTCTCCAGGACCACAACCAGGGAAAGCGAAAACCACTTAGTTAAGCATGAAGAAACTGCAATCGCTCTGGTATCCTCCAAACTCGTAATCTTCTCACTCTTGGGGATGAGCGTGAGTACTATCCTGCGCCAGTCCTCTGGCGTCGGCTCCCGCCCCTCATAGATCGCCGAAAACGTCTTAAATATCTCCTGAAGGTTCCCGAAGCCTAGAATCTTCAGCATGCTAACCGCGATCCTGTCCTCCCCCGTCTGCTTGCCCACCGACAGTCTGGATCTGGCATCCATCATCGCACTAAAGCCGAAAGTCAACCTGATGGTGTCCGTCTGGGCCTGGTTCCTGAGCTCCTCCATCACCTCCTCCGTATCCCTCCTGATCTGCTCACTCGCAAACTTCCCCTTGGTATGCTCATACAGTGCCGAACTCCATTTTGTTTGATCCTCCTCCATCCTCCCATTGATGTTTACCTTAGTGATCATCTCGGTCCTGGTCTTCTTCTTTGATCTACTGGCATACTTAAGCATGGCACACTTTAGGGCATTCTTTTCCTTTCTCAACTGTCGGTTTATCTCTTTCCCCCCCTCCTCGTCCTCCCATTGTTTCAACCTTTTGGCTCTTTCCAGGGCTTTGTGTTTATCTGACTTCTGAGGCACCTCTCGAATCATCTGCTTCGTCGGGATCCCCTCCGCCGCACCTAGCATCACCTCGGACAACTTACCTGGTGGCACGTAGTCCCCCTCCCCCCGCTCCGTGACTAACCTGTCGTAGTTCTGGACTGAGAACAATCTGCGGCCCGGCTCGGTCTCTGGCTCCCATTTGGGGTGCATGGGTCGCCTCGTTTTTGCTCTCGGGGCCGGGCGGATCGAGACGGGCAACTCCAGCAACACCGCCGCATGATCCGACGTCTCATTGCCTGTGTCCCTGACGTCCTGCCACTGAACTCTAGCCTCCCCCCACCACGCTGGAGCAAAGATGTAATCGAGCACCTGCGGTGACTTATGTGCACGAGTGAAATGCGCTGGGAGCCGCTCCTGAAACGTGTTCGTCGCCACAAGATCCAGCTCAACAATAAGGTCGACCAGGGCTTCGCGCATCAAACGTTTCCTCCTCGTCCACTCCGTTTCGAAGCCTCCCACCGCCTGTCCCACCTGCAAGTCCGTGCGCACACCTCCTCCCGTGACCTCATTCCCTCCTTCACCCCGTACATGTGCAGGCAACTCAACATTCGCATCTGTCAAGATGGCCACCTCAAAGTCTTGCCCCCCCTCTTGCTCAAACTGCACACGTGCCGCCTGGATCTTCGCTCTCACCAAGTTGGCTAGGGCATTGAACTCCGCCACCGCATTCCTTCTCCCCTCATGTGGAAAGTAAGCCGAGACAACGATGATTTTGCCGACTACGATGAGCACAACACGATTTGACTGGTTGTCAGCGTATCTAATCGGAACACTCGCTCGGAACATGAAACCCGCTAGCTTGTCTTTACTCCGCAATAATCTCCATCCCTCTTTTGAAATGATACTCTGGGTTAGGTGCAGACACTCTTGAAGACCCACCAAAGCAACACTTCTCCCATGCATTTGAATTCGTTGTATAACTTGAGTTGTTTTGTCTTTACCTGCCCTCCAGACGTTCCAACTCATCAAACTTCCTTTCAGATCACATCTGGAGTGGCCCCGTCAGGCTAGGGCCTCTAGGTCTGCTTTGAACTTTCCCGCTTTGAACGTCGGCATCAGGGTCATCATCGAGTCATTGTGAATCGTCCAACCTCCTGTCTCCGTCCACTCCGCGAGCGAAACTGGGCGTATCTGGCTGTCGGGTGCGATCGTGAGAATCTCCGTCAAAGGAGGCCCTGCTTTTCCCCTCACCCCTGGCACATTCTGGGCGACATTAGCGGCGTCCTGGTACATTTGACGATGTTTCCAAATCTTGTTAAACTGACCGATCTTGGCGATGTGTGGGTGCTTCCACGGCGCACTCTCAATCACACACCTGACGTTTCCTCATGTGAAAGTATCTGGCTTTGACGCCATACCCGTGATGAGCGGTCCCTGCGGCAACACGCGAACATGTGGATCGATGTTACGTTTGATCTCCCACAACTGGCTGGAATCTGTACCTCGCGTTGCAATCAAACTCACTTTTGAGATAAGCAAACGAATGCTTTGGCGGCCCTGATTGTCAGTATAAACTCCCATCATTTCCAAACTCGCTTTCTGATCGATCCTCTGCCTCAAATCTTCCGATAAGATGGCCATGACATTCTCAATCAGTTTCTCTGCATCGTATGGGGCCAACATTTCTGCCGTACGCATTGGGGGATCTTTCCAATGAACAACCCATCCTTTGATTTCGATCTTCGATGCACTCCATGCGCCCTGAGCTCCTTTTCCAAATCCTTCTGCAAACCCCCATGCTAAGTTCGAAGTGGTGCCCGTTCCCGTCGAACCTGATGCAATGCTTCCACTCTTTCCCGCCTCCCTTTTGAACTCCGTAAACTGCTTCTGCAAATCGTCCACCTTGATATCTGCTTCATCGTGGCGCCTCTGAGTGATTCCAACATGATTTTGCAAACTCTTGACCTTACGCTCTGTCTTCCGCGTGTTCTTGCTAATTGCGTTGTTCATGTTAAACATCTGTTGCTGCCAATTTACTGGATCAAACTGCTCTCCATCGGAACTGATTGAATCATCCAGTCCATCCATGCCTGCATCTCCCCTTGCTGCGTCCTCTCCCTCATCCCCTGCCCTCCGTCGGCGACGACCATTGGGGGCTGTCACGTCTATTGGAGCTGCTGCTGCTGCTGCTGCCATTGAGGTTGCTGCTGCATCATTGAGGGCCATAGTTTCTACTATGTCAGTCGCAATGTTCCACTTTTGCACAAACTGCTGATCTTCCAATCTGCGTCGATTCTCCTCTTGCCGTTGAATGAAAATCTTGTCCCGTCGCTGGTATTCTGAAACGTGCTGAGGCCCAACAACTGCCGTTGCTCCGACAATGATGGCATACAATCGAATCGAAAGATGCTAGCCTCACTCACCCCACGGAGGCTTGATGCGAGCTGGTGTGTTCGTTACCGCTGGGTAAACCAAACTCAACACACTGATCACTGGCGCACAACTACGAGGAGGTTCCCCAGGCAGTCGTAGCTGTACGCGTCCGCGACCTTGAGCCGCAACCGTTCTTGAGCCACGTCCGCGACCTTGATTCTGCATCGGTTTCTGTACGTATCAGATATGTAGCTGTCCTGTAGCTCGAGCTCAGTACAGAAAACCGAGAGCGTCTGTCAAGATGACTCGAATAATACGAATAGGTTTGTGGACCTAGCTCGGCTAGCAGAACGAGTTCAGACCTCTGGATTCAACAGGCGAACGCGCCTGATCATTCTGAATCGATTAGCTGTGATTACCAGCTCTGTAGCTGTCCTAAAGCTCGAGTTATGTTCAGAAAACCGTCATCGCGTGTCAAGATGACTTGAAATAGCCGATCCCGCCTGCCTGCTTTTTGGCAGTAAAAGGTACCCGATCGAGCTGAGATCAAGATGGCGAGCGGGAATAAGATCGAATAGCATGGGAAAAAATACTAGAGCTGAAACGAATTGTTGAATTTCGAGAACAAAATTTTCAACCGACCAAAAGTCAGCAAAAGGTCCGTCGAGATTTTTCTTGCCAACTGGGCGCCGGCGGTAAACCGTCAACCTTTCTTACCGCCGAGGGACTCGTAGAGCTTCCTGACAACATATAATGTCGGAAAAATTAAACTGACAAAATAGTTTTTCAGCCCAAGCAATTCCAGACCTCTCGGATGCAACAGCCGAACGCCCCCGATGCTTCTGGATTGTTCTCTGTACGAGCTCTGTAGCTCTCCTACAGCCCGAGTTACGTGCGTAAATCGACAGCACCTCTCAAGATGACTCGAACAATACGAATAGTTTAGCAAACCTAGCTCGAGTATCAGACCGAGTTCAGATCTCGGCATTCGACAGGCGGACGCGTCTGATGTCTCTGAATCGATTCCTGTGATTACCAGCCCTGCAGCCCCCCCTACAGCCCGAGTTAAGTGCAGGAAACCGACAGCACCTCTCAGGATGACTCGAACAATACGAATAGTTTCGCGGACCTAGTTCGGGCAGCAGACAGAATTCGGAGCTCTGGATTCGAAAGGCGGACGCGCCTGATGTCTCCGAATCGATTCCAGTGATTACCAGCCTTGCAGCCCCCCTAGAGCCCGAGTTAAGTGCAGAGAACCGACAGCATCTCTCAAGATGACTCGAACAATATGAATAGTTTCGTGATTCTAAATCGGGCAGCAGACCGAGTTCAGAGCTCTGGATTCAACAGACAACGGCCACTGATGAGTCTAAATCACATTCTGTACGCACCAGCTCTGTAGCTGTCCTGTAGCTCGAGATAAGTACAGAAAACCGAGAGCGTCTGTCAAGATAACTCGAATAATACGAATAGGTTTGCGGACCTAGCCCGGCTAGCAGACCGAGTTCAGACCTCGGGTTCAACAGGCGAGCGCGCCGGATCATTCTGAATCGATTAGCTGTGCTTACCAGCTCTGTAGTTGTCCTAAACCTCCAGTTATCTGTGGAAAACCGTCACCGCGTGACAAGATGGCCCGAAACGGGCGATCCCGCCTGCCTACTTTTTTTGGCAGTGAAAGCTACCCGATCGAGCGGAAATGAGATGGACTATCACGGAAAAGAATACTAGAGCTCTAACGAATGTTCCAATTTTGGACAAAAATTAAAAGAATAACAAAAAAAAAAAAAAAAAAAAAAAAAAAAACTTGAGATTTTTCTTGCCAACTAGCTCTCCAGCGCCCCAGAAGTACTCTTAAGCTTCCAGCATTATGCGTTGTCAGGAAGCTCTACGATCCCCCGGCGGTAAGAAAGATTGACAGTTTACCGCTGGCGCCCAGCGTCTGTGCCAAGGCGATGAGCCCAACACAAGTAGCGTTGCAGACCATGGGCCCTAAGAGCCTCCTCCCACTTGCTCACGTCCTGCGTCAATCCCCTCCAAGGAGCATGTGTCTCCCGATTCAGGTACAATAACCGGCTACGACTTATATCATGATAAACCTTCCGCCACCTTTTCAAACTGCTTGTTTGCACTTCCTTTCCCACCCCCCTCCTCCGATGTTGTCTGCTGATCTGGAAGTGCTGCTCCTTAATGCTCAGCCGCTCTCAGAAAGCCTCGGGTACCAGACGATTGGCCACCGCCAGTTTTCGATAAACCAGAGGTCTTCAGGGCACCTTCCGTGATGGCAGTAGTGATGAGCTCTAAGGAATTCTTAGCAAGGTCCTTCGAGAGCGCCGCAAAACGATTGCACTGGCACACGGGGCGCTCCAGGCAGCCCACCTGGTGGACCTCGGAGCCTACCTGCAACTGGGAACCGGCGGTAAACCGTCAACCAGGTTACCGCCGGGGCCCTCGTAGAGCTCTTTTATTGCACGGCGCTCCTCGGTAAAGCAAGACCTCAGAAACTCGAAAAATCACGTTGTTCTGTTTTTATCCAACGTCGGTTCCCCCAAGTGTTTCGATAGTAATACTGCAGCTACGAACCTGAAAATTTTACTGGCAGACGCGCCTTAACCCACTACAGGTGCGGAAAATCTGCTTCCTCAAAATAAATGGTCAAATATCTTTCAAATATTCGCAAACACACCCAAACTGGGCGCCGGCGGTAAACCGTCAACCTTTGTTACCGCCGGGGGACTCGCAGAGCTTCCTGACAATATATAATGTCGAAAAAATTGCAGAGAACGAATAGTTTTTCAGCCGAAGCGATTTCAGACCTCTCGATGCAACAGCCGAACGCCCCCGATGCTTCTCGAGTGTATTCTGTACAAGCTCTGCAGCCCCCCTACAGTCCGAGTTAAGTGCAGAAAACGGACAGCACCTCTCAGGATGACTCGAACAATACGAATAGTTTCGCGATTCTAAATCGGGCAGCAGACCGAGTTCAGAGCTCTGGATTCAGCAGACGAGCGCGACTCATGATTCCGAATCGGTTTCTGTAAATATCAGCTCTGTCTGTCATATAGCTCGAGTTAAGTACAGAAAACCGAGAGTGCCTCTCAAGATGACCCGAATAATACGAATATGTTTGCGGACCTATCTTGGCTAGCAGACCGAGTTCAGACCTCTGTATGCAACAGGCGAACGCGCCTGATCATTCTGAATCGATAAGCTGTGCTTACCAGCTCTGTAGCTGGCCTACAGCTCGGATTAAATACCAAATACCGACAACGCGTATCAAGATAACTCGAAACAGCCGATCCCGCCACAGTGCTTTTCGATAGTAATATTCACCCGATCGAGCTGAGATCAAGATGGCGAGCGGGAATAAGATCGAATATCCTGGGAGAAAAAAAAAACTAGAGCTCAAACGAATGTTCAAATTTTTGAGATCATAATTTTCAACTGAGCAAAAATCAGCAAAAGTTCCGTTGATATTATTCGAGCTAACTAGCCCGCCAGTGCGTCCGAATTACTCTTAAGCTTCCAGCTGCTAGCTTAGGGAAGCTCTACGAGTCAAGTTGTCACATTGTCCTTTCTGGTCGGGTCGACCAACTGGACGCCGGCGGTAAACCGTCAACCTTGGTTACCGCCGGGGGACTCGCACAGCTTCCTGAGCATGTATCAGACCGAGTTCAGACATCTGAATGCAACAGGCGGACGCGCCTGATGTCTCTGATCGATTCCTGTGATTACCAGCCTGCAGCCCCCTTACAGCCCGAGTTACGTGCAGAAAATCGACAGCACCTCTGGATGACTCGAACAATACAAATAGTTTCGCGAACCTAGCTCGGGCAGCAGACCGTGTTCAGGGCTCTGAATGCGACAGATGGGCGCGACTGATGTCTCGGAATCGATCCCAGTGATTACCAACCCTGCAGCCCCCGCACAGCTCGAGTTAAGTGCAGAAAACGGACAGCACTTCTCAAGACGACTCGACGAATACAAATAGTTTTGCGAACCTAGCTCGAGCAGCAAACCGATTTCCGAAATCTGGATTCGGCAGGCGGACGCACCTGATGTCTCCGAATCGATTCCTGTGAGAACGAGCCCTGTAGCCCCCCTACAGCTCGAGTTAAGAGCAGAAAACTGTCAGCACCTCTCAAAATGACTCGAACAACACGAATATTCGCGGACCTAGCTCGGGCAGCAGACCGAGTTCAGACCTCTAGATAGAATAGACGAACGCGCCTGGTGATTCGCAATCGATTGCTGTGAGAATGAGCTCTGTAGCTGCCCTACAGCTCGAGTTAAGTACAAAATACCGACAACGCGTATCAAGATGACTCGAAACAGCCGATCCCGCCGCGATGCTTTTTGCAGAAATATTTACCCGATCGAGCTGAGATTAAGATGGCGAGCGGGAATCAGATCGAATATGATCGGAAAAAATACTAAGCTCAAACGAATGTTGGAATTTCGAGAACAAAATGTTCAACCGACCAAAAGTCAGCAAAAGGTCCGTCGAGATTTTTCTTGCTAACTAGCTCTCCAGCGCGCCGGAACTTGGTAGCGTCCAAAACCCGGAGAGCAAAGAGAACACACACCAGAACTGGGCGCCGGCGGTAAACCGTCAACCTTTGTTACCGCCGGGGGACTCGTGGAGCTTCCTGACAACATATAATGTCGAACAAAAATTACACAGCAAAAATAGTTTCTCAGCCCAAGCAAATTCAGACCTCTCGGATGGAACAGCCGAACGCCCCCGATGCTTCTGGATTGTCTTCTGCACGAGCTCTGTAGCTCTCCTACAGCCTGAGTTACGTGCGTAAATCGACAGCACCTCTCAAGATGATTCGAACAATTCGAATAGTTTGGCAAACCTAGCTCGAGTATCAGACCGAGTTCAGACCTCTGCATGCGACAGGCGCACGCGCCTGATCTCTCTAAATCGATTCCTGTGATTACCAGCCCTGCAGCCCCCCTACAGCCCGAGTCAAGTGCAGGAAACCGACAGCACCTCTCAGGATGACTCGAACAATACGAATAGCTTGGCAGACCTAGTTCGGGCAGCAGACAGAGTTCGGAGCTCTCGATTCGAAAGCCACACGAGCCTGATGTCTCCGAATCGATTCCACTGATTACCAGCCATGCAGCCCCCCGACAGCCCGAGTAAAGTGCAGAGAACGGACAGCATCTCTCAAGATGACTGGAACAATACGAATAGTTTCGCGATTCTAGATCGGGCAGCAGACCGAGTTCAGAGCTCTGGATTCAACAAACAGCGGCCAATGATGATTCTGAATCAGATTCTGTACGTATCAGCTCTGTAGCTGTCCTGTAGCTCGAGTGAGCGTCTGTCAAGATGATTCGAATAATACAAATAGGTTTGCGGACCTAGCTCGGCTAGCAGACCGATTCAGACCTCTGGGTTCAACAGGCGAACACGCCTGATCATTCTGAATCGATTAGCTGTGCTTACCAGCTCTGTAGCTGCCCTAAAGCTCGAGTTATCTTGAGAAAACCGTCACCGCGTGACAAGATGACCCGAAACGGGCGATCCCGCCGCAGTGCTTTTTGGCAGTAAAAGGTACCCGATCGAGCTGAGATCAAGACGGCGAGCGGGAATAAGATCGAATATCACGGGAAACAATACTAGAGTTCTAACGAATTGTTGAATTCTGAGAACAAAATTTTCAACCGACCAAAAGTCAACAAAATGTCCGTCGAGATTTTTCTTGCCAACTAGCTCGCCAGCGCCCCGGAATTACTCTTAAGCTTCCAGCAATAACTGGGCGCAGGCGGTAAACCGTCAACCTTCCTTACCGCCGGGGGAGTCGTAGAGCTTCCTGAGCACATATAATGTTGAAAAAAAAATGCAGAGAACAAGTAGGTTTTCATCCTAAACGATTTCAGACCTCTCGATGCAACAGCCAAACGCCCCTCATGCTTCTGGATCGTTTTCTGTGCGCACGAGCTCCGTAGCTCTCCTACAGCCCGAGTTACGTGCGAAAATCGACAGCACCTCTCAAGATCACTCGAACAATACAAATAGTTTTGCGAATCTAGCTCGAGTATCAGACCGAGTTCAGACATCTGAATGCAACAGGCGGACGCGCCCGATGTTTCCATTCCTGTGATTACCAGCCCTGCAGTCGCCTTACAGCCCGAGTTAAGTGCAGAAATCGACAGCACCTCTGAAGATGACTCGAACAATACAAATAGTTTCGCGGACCTAGCTCGGGCAGCACGCCGAGCTCTGAATGCGACAGATGGACGCGACTGATGTGTCCGAATCGATTCCAGTGATTACCAACCCTGCAGACCCCTTACAGCCCGAGTTAGTTGCAGAAAACGAACAGCACCTCTCAAGATGGCTCGACGAATACGAATAGTTTTGCGAACCTAGCTCGGGCAGCACACCGAAATCCGAGCTCTGGATTCGGCAGGCGGACGCGCATGATGTCTCCGAATCGATTCCTCTGAGTACGAGCCCTGTAGCCCCCCTACAGCCCGAGTTAATGGCAGAAAACCAAAACCTCTCAAGATGACTCTAACAACACGAATAGTTTCGCGGACCTAGCTCGGGCAGCAGACCGAGTTCAGACCTCCAGATGGAACAGACGAACGCGCCTGATGATTCGCAATCGATTCCTGTGAAGATGAGCTCTGTAGCTGCCCTACAGCTCGAGTTAAGTACAAAATACGGACAACGCGTATCAAGATGACTCGAGACAGCCGATCCCGCCGCGATGCTTTTTTGCAGAAATATTTACCCGATCGAGCTGAGATTAAGATGGCGAGCGGGAATCAGATCGAATATGATCGGAAAAAATACTGGAGCTCAAACGAATGTTGGAATTTCGAGAACAAAATGTTAAACCGACCAAAAATCAGCAAAAGGTCTGTCGAGACTGGGCGCCGGCGGTAAACCGTCAACCTTTCATCCCGCCGGGGGACTTGAAGAGCTTCCTGACAACATATAATGTTAAAAAAAATTACGTAGAAAAACATTTGTTCATCCCAAGCAATTTCAGACTAGGCGCCAGCGGTAAACCGTCAACCTTTGTTACCGCCGGGGGACTCGCAGAGCAACATATAATGTTGGAAAAAAATGCAGAGAATGAATAGTTCTTCAGCCAAACTCGAGTATCAAACCGAGTTCAGACCTTTGAATGCGACAGACAGACGCGTCTGATGTCTCCGGATCGATTCCTGTGATTACCCGACCTGCAGCCCCCCTACAGCCCGAGTTAAGTGCAGAACGCCGACAGTAGCTCTCAAGATGACTGGAAGAATACGAACAGTTTCGTGATTCTGGATCGCGCAGCAGACGGAGTTCAGAGCTGTGGATTCGACAGACAAACGCGACTGATGATTCTGAATCAGTTTCTGTAACCATCAGCCCTGTAGCTGTCCTATAGCTCGAGTTAAGTACAGGAAACCGAGAGCGCCTGTCAAGATGATTCGAATAATACGAATAGATTTGCGGAGCTGCCTCGGCTAGCAGACCGAGTTCAGACCTCTGGTTCGAACAGCCGAACGCGCCTGATGATTCTGAGTCGATCAGGCGTGCTTACCAGCTCTGTAGCTGTCCTATATCTCGATTTAAGTTCAGAATATCGACAGTGCGAATCGAGATGACTTGATTAATACGAATAGGTTTGCGTACCTAGCTCGGCTAGCAACCCGAGTTCAGAGCTCTGGATTTTACATGCGAACGCACCTAATCATTCAACATCGATCAGCTGTGCTTACCAGCTCTGTAGCTGCCCTACAGCTCGAGTTAAGTACAAAGTGCCGAGAACGCGTATCAAGATGACTCGAAACGGCCGATCCCGCCAGTATGCTTTTTGGCAGTGAAAGATACCCGATCGAGCTGAGATCAAGATGACGAGCGGGAATCAGATCGACTATCACGGGATAAAAATACTAGAGCACAAACGAATTGTTCAATTTCGAGAACAAAATTTTCAACCAACCAAAAGTTCTGAAAAGTTCAGTTCTTTTTTCTCGAGCCAACTAGCTCTCCAGCGCGCCGGAATTACTGGCGCCGGCGGTGAACCTGCAACCTGGTCACCGCCGGGAACCTCGTAGAGCTCATTTTACGCAAAGAGAGAGCTTCTGGAAGCATTTCTCGGAAAAGAGAAAAATTGATCTTTCTTTCGTGTCGACATGAAGATGGTTCCTTCAAGTGTTTTGATAGTAAAAGTGCGTCTACAGAGCTCACTCTATGATAGAGCGGCCTTCTTAGTCGATTACAGGTGCGAAAAATCTGCTTTAAGAAAATGAATTGTAAAATATCTTTCAAAAAATTGCAAAACCATCCAAAAGTTACCACGTTGTCCTTTCTGGCCGGGTCGGCCAACTAGCTCCACCCTGCGCCGAAATTCCTCTAGCCCAGCGCTGACGAAGAGCTCTACGAGGTTAGCTAACTAGCTCTCCAGCGCGCCGGAATTACTCTTAAGCTTCCAGCAACTAGCTTAGGGAAGCTCTGCGAGTCACCTCTCGGATGCAACAGCCGAACGCCCTCCATGCTTCTGAATTCTCTTCTGTACGAGCTCTGTAGCTCTCCTACAGCCTGGGTTACGTGCGTAAGTCGACAGCACCTCTCAAGATAACTGGAACAATACGAATAGTTTGGCAAACCTAGCTCGAGTATCAGACCGAGTTCAGACCTCTGCATGAACCGATTTCTGTGCTTACCAGCCCTGCTGCCCCCCATACAGCCCGAGTTGAGTTCCCGAAGAGCTCGCTGATAGCTGAGGGCTTTAAGATTAGAAGCCGGACGCTGGTGGTGCCAGCAGGAGCTCCTTCACGGCGGTCCACCGGCCTCACAAGGGCTTTTTTGACCCGGCAACGTGTCCGGGAGAGCTTCCGGCACGCTTCCACGCGTGCCTGCACGCGTGCAGGCACGCATGGAAGCGTTTCTGGCAGCGCTTGAGCAGCGTTGCGGGCTCTCCAGAGCTGTCCCGGAACAATTTCCTCTCCCCGAAGGTCTCTTCGCTCTCCGGGTTTTCGACGTGCAGAAAACGGACACCTCTCGGGATGACTCGAACAATACGAATCCCCGAAGAGCTCTCTGAGAGCTAGAGGGCTTTAGATTGGAAAAACTCTTTTTCCCGGCAAACTCAACTTTTTCCCGGCAAACTGAACTGTTTCCCGGCGATCCGTTTCAGAAACATTTAAAGCTTGTGAAAAGCTTTACAGAGTTCCCTCCGACGACGGACCCTGGAACCTCCGACGCGGCCGCCTTGGGGCCTCCTTAGGCCCCCTTGGGGCCTCCTGAGGCCATCTTGGGGCCTCCTTAGGCCCCCTTGGGGCCTCCTTAGGCCCCCTTGGGGCCTCCATAGGCCCCCTTGGGGCCTCCTGAGGCCATCTTGGGGCCTCCTTAGGCTCCCTTGGGGCCTCCTGAGGCCATCTTGGGGCCTCCTTAGGCTCCCTTGGGGCCTCCTGAGGCCATCTTGGGGCCTCCTAGAGCGTCCTTGGGGCCTCCTTAGGCCCCCTTGGGGCCTCCTTAGGCCCCCTTGGGGCCTCCTGAGGCCATCTTGGGGCCTCCTTAGGCCCCCCTGGTGCCTCCTTAGGCCCCCTTGGGGCCTCCTGAGGCGCCTCTTGGGGCCTCCTGAGGCCATCTTGGGGCCTCCTTAGGCCCCCTTGGGGCCTCCTGAGGCCATCTTGGGGCCTCCTGAGGAGCCGCTTGGGGCCCCCTGAGGCCTTCTTGGGGCCTCCTGAGGAGCCGCTTGGGGCCCCCTCAGGCTGTCTTGCGGTCTCCTGAGGAGCCGCCTGGGGCCTCCTGAGGCTGTCTTGCGGTCTCCTGAGGAGCCGCTTGGGGCCTCCTGAGGCTGTCTTGCGGTCTCCTGAGGAGCCGCTTGGGGCCTCCTGAGGAGCCGCTTGGGGCCTCCTGCGGCTGTCTTGGGGCCGTTTTGGGAGGCCTCTTGGGCCGTCTTGGAGCCCTCTTGGGCCGTCTTGGAGCCCTCTTGGGCCGTCTTGGGGCAGTCTTGGGCCGTCTTGGGGCCGTCTTGGGGTTCTCTTGGGCCCTCTTGGGGCCGTCTTGGGGGCCTCTTGGGCCGTCTCAGAGCGTCGGGAAGCCGAAAAGGCGAGAAAGCAAAAAACATAGAAAAACACAATGGGACATCAACAATGTTAGCCTCTTGGGGCCCTCTTGGGAGGCCTCTTGGGGGCCTCTTGGGCCGTCTTGGAGGCCTCTTGGCCCGTCTTGGGGCCATCTTGGGCGTCTTGGAGCGCTCTTTGGGCGTCTCGGGCCCCTCTTGGGCCGTCTTGGATGCCTCTTGGGGCCCTCTTGGCACGTCTTGGGGCCTTCGTGGGCCCGAAAAAGTCACGCGGCCAGCTGCGACAAGGCCCAAGGCAGCTGCGACAAGGCCCAAGGGAACCGCGACAAGGCCCGGGAGATTTTGCAATTTGGGCTCTGGTGCCCTTAATGATTCCTCAGGAGCGAGGACTCAGGCTCAGGGGACGAGGCAGAGGACCTCAGGAAACGCCCACTCCGTGCCCAGAGGCACGGTGGCGGATAACCAGTAGTACGTCTACCTGGACGGTTTTTGACATCGCTTACGAATACTTCTGCTTTTACTACCACTAATCTTTCCACTACTACAACTACTATTCGTAATCTCACTAACCTGAATACAATCACTCCTAGTAGTACTAATCCACTAACCCTACTACTACTACTGCTAGTACTACTACTACTACTACTACTACTACTACCACTACTACTACTATTACTACTACTACTACTACTACTACTACTACTACTACTACTATACTACTATTACTATTACTACTACGACTACTACTACTACTACTACTACTACTACTACTACTACTACTACTACTACTACTACTACTACTACTACTACTATTACTATTACAAACACTGCGAGGAGTAGTGCTACGGCGAAGGCCGCACGACACAAGTCAACCACTGGACTCTTTCCCGGCTAGGATCTGCGCAGCGGGAGTTGGGGACCCTTAAGGTGATAGTGGGATTTTCGGAAATCCATGCTTCAAGCTTCCATACAAAAACTAAGCAAACTGGACTCTTTCCCGGCGGAGCGCCGGGGAAAAGTCCAGTTTGCCGGGAAAAAGCCCAGTTTGCCGGGAAAAAGTGGACAACCGTTTTAGATTTGAAGCCGGGCGGTGGTGGTACCCGCCAGCAGCCCATCTCTACCGCTCCACGATCCCCGCAGCGCCTCGCCTGACCGGGCAGCTGGTCCGGGAGAGCTTCCGGCAAGCGCCCACGCGTGCCTGCACGCGTGCAGGTGCACGTGGAGAGGTTCCTGGCAGCCATTCAGAGACGCTGCAGGGCAGCCCCCAGAGCCCCAGAAGAGCTTCACGAGACCTTCCGTAGGCTTGCTGGCACGATTTTCCAGAGTGTGTTCTCTTTGCTCTCCGGGTTTTGGACGCTACCAAGTAGTTTCGCCGACCTTGTTCGGGCAGCGGACAGAGTTCGGAGCTCTGGATTCGAAAGGCGACGCGCCTGATGTCTCCGAATCGATTCCATTGATGGGAACCGGCGGTAAACCGTCAACCAGGTTACCGCCGCGCACCTCGTAGAGCTCTTTTGTTCCACAGCGCTCCTCAGAAGAGATCAAGAAAGCTTTTAAAGCGAGAGCCGAAACACTGGAAAAATCACGATTTCTCGGTTTGCATCCAAAATCGTTTCCTGCAAGTAATATTGCAGCTACGAACCTGAAAATTTTACTGGCAGACGCGGCATAACCCACTACACGTGAGAAAAATATCGTTTCTCAAAATGAATTGTCAAATATTTTTCAAATCTCAGCAAAACCGACCCAAAGTCATCACTTTGTCTCTTAAGGCCGGGTCGGCCAACTGGGCGCCGGCGGTAAACCGTCAACCTTGGTTACCGCCGGGGAACTCGTAGAGCTTCCAAGCTTGAAAACAATTTTTCCTCTTTTCCAGAAATGCTTCCAGAAGCTGTCTCTCTCGACTCTGAGCACTCTCACGCGTCGAAGGAGCTCTACGAGGTTCCCGGCGGTGACCAGGTTGACGGTTCACCGCCGGCGCCAGTTACCGCCGGGGAACCCGTAGAGCTTCCAAGCTTGACTCAAGTTGAGAAAACCGAGAGAACTACCAACATTCTGACTCATAGTGAATATTTTTTGACCTCTGAATGCGACAAGCGAACGCGTCTGATCAGACCGTGTTCAGACCTCTCAATGCGACAGGCGGGCGCGTGTGATGTCTGCGAATCGACTCATGTGATTACCAGCCCTGCAGCCCCCCTACAGCCTGAGTTAAGTGCAGAAAACCGACAGCATCTCTCAGGATGACTCGAATCAAATATAGTTTCGCAGACCTGTTTCGAGCAGCAGACCAAGTTCTGAGCTCTCGAATCGACCTACGAGCGGGCCTGATGTGTGCAAATCGATTTCTATGACCCGGAGCACTGTAGCCCCCCCCCCCCCCCCAGCACGAGTTGAGTGCAGAAAATTGAGAGCACTTTTCATAAAGATGACTCGAATAATACGAATAGATTTGCGGACCTAGCTCGGCTAGCAGACCGAGTTCAGACCTATGGATTCAACAGGCGAACGCGCCTGATCATTCTGAGTGCGAAAGGTGTGCTTACCAGCACTGTAGCTGCCCTACAGCTCGAGTTCAGTGGAAAAGACAACGCGTATGAAGTTGACTCGAATAATACGAATATGTTTGCGGACCTAGCTCGGCTAGCAGACCGAGTTTGGACCTATGGATTCAACAGGCGAACGCGTCTGATGATTCTGAGTGCGAAAGGTGTGCTTACCAGCACTGTAGCTGCCCTGAAGCTCGAGTTAAATAGAAAATACGGACAACGCGTATCAAGTTGACTCGAATAATACAAATAGGTTTGCGGACCTAGCTCGGCGAGCAGACCGAGTTCAGACCTATGGATTCGACAGGCGAACGAGCCTGATAATTCTGAGTGCGATAGGCGTGCTTACCAGCACTGTAGCTGCCCTACAGCTCGAGTTAAATAGAAAATACCGACAACGCGTATCAAGTTGACTTGAATACGAATAGATTTGCGGACCTAGCTCGGCTAGCAGACCGAGTTTAGACCTATGGATCCAACAGGCGAACGCGCCTGATGATTCTGAATGCGGTAGGCGTGCTTACCAGCACTGTAGCTGCCCTACAGCTCGAGTTGAGTACAGAATACCGACAGCGCGTATCAAAATCCCTCGAAACGGCCATTACCGCCTGCCTGCTTTTTGGCCTTCAAAGTTACCCGATCGAGCTGAGATCAAGATGGCGAGCGGGAATAAGATCGAATATCATGGGAAAAAATACTAGAGCTCTAACGAATGGTTAAATTTCGAGAACAAAATTTTCAACCGACCAAAAGTCAGCAAAAGTTCCGTCGAGATTTTTCTTGCCAACTAGCTCTCCAGCGCGCCGGAATTACTCTTAAGCTTCCAGCAACTGGCGCCGGCGGTGAACCGTCAACCTGGTCACCGCCGGGAACCTCGTAGAGCTCCTCTCACTAGTAAGCGTGCAGAGAATCGAGACAGAATCAAAAAATGAAGATTTTTCGAAAATCTTGAAATTCGATTTTTTCGATGTTCATATTCGCTCAGTTCCCGGAAGTCAACTCATGCAAAAATGCATCGAGAGAGCTGAGCTGCTGTCAGAGAGGAGTTCATATGCCAATGCTCGGCGTAAAAATCTGCTTTTTCAAAATAAATGGTCAAATATCTTTCAAATTTTCGCAAAACCACCCAAAAGTTACCACATTGTCCGCCTCGGCCGGCTGAGCCAACTAGCTCCACCCCGCGCCGGAATTCCTCTAGCTCATCGATGCCGAAGAGCTCTACGAGGTACTAGCTTAGGAAGCTCTACGAGTCACTAGCTCCATGCGCCTGATGTCTCCGAATCGACTGGCGCCGGCGGTGAACCGTCAACCTGGTCACCGCCGGGAACCTCGTAGAGCTCCTGATACTGCCAAGAGTGCAGAGAATCGACACAGAGTGAAAAAATATAGATTTTTCGAAAATCTTCATTTTCGATTTTTTCGATGTTTATGTCAACTCATGCAAAAATGCATCGAAAAAGCTGAGCTGCTGTCAGAGAAGAGTTTGTATGCCAATGCGACGCGCAAAAATCTGCTTTCTCAAAATAATTGGTCAAATATCTTTCAAATTTTCGCAAAACCAACCAAAAGTCACCAATTTGTCCTTTCTGGCCGGGCAGTCCAACTAGCTCCACCCCGCGCCGGAACTGGGCGCCGGCGGTAAACCGTCAACCTTTCTTACCGCCGGGGGACTCGTAGAGCTTCCTGAAAATATAAAGTGTGGGAAAAAACTCCAAAGAACGACTAGTTTTTCAGCCCAAGCGATTCCAGACCTATCAAGATAACGTTAACAAAAAACAAACAGTTTCGCAACCGAGTTAGGGTATCAAACCGAGTTCAGACCTCTGAATGCGACAGGCGGCCGCGTCTGATGTCTGCCAATCCACTCATGTGATTCCCAGCCCTGCAGCCCCCCTACAGCCCGAGTTAAGTGCAGAAAACCGACAGTATCGACTCGAATAATAGAATAGTTTTCCCGATCTAGTTCGAGCAGCAGACCGAGTTCCGAGCTCTGGAATCGATCGACAAACACGCCTGATGTGTGCAAATCGATATATGTGACCCGCAGCACTGTAGCCGGCCCAAACACGAGTTAAGTGCAGAAGACAGAGAGCACTTCTCAAGATCATTCAACAACACGAATAGTTTCGCAAATCTAGCTCGGGCAGCAGGCCGAGTTCAGAGCTCTCGGTTCAGTAGACGAACGCGACTGATGATTCCCCATCGATGTCTGTGACAAAGAGCCCTCTAGCTGCCCTACAGCTCGAGTTAAGTACAGAAAACCGAGAGCGTCTGTCAAGATGACTCGAATAATACGAATAGGTTTGCGGACCTAGCTCGGATAGCAGACCGAGTTCAGACCTCTGGATTGAACAGGCGAACGCGCCTGATGATTCTGAGTGCGATAGCTGTGCTTACCAGCACTGTAGCTGCCCTAGACCTCGAGTTAAGCAGAAAATACCGACAATACGTATCAAGTTGACTCGAATAATACGAATAGGTTTGCGGACCTAGCTCGGCTAGCAGACCGAGTTCAGACCTCTGGATTCGACAGGCGAACGCGCCTGATGATTCTGGGTGCGATAGGTGTGCTTACCAGCACTGTAGCTGCCCTACATCTCGAGTTAAGTAGGAAATACCGACAACGCGTATCAAGTTGACTCGAATAATACGAATAGGTTTGCGGACCTAGCTCGGGTAGCAGACCGAGTTCAGACCTCTGGATTGAACAGGCGAACGCGCCTGATGATTCTGAGTGCGATAGCTGTGCTCACAGGCACTGTAGCTGCCCTACAGCTCGAGTTAAGTTGAAAATACCGACAGCCCGTAGCAAGATGACTCGAAACGGCCGTTCCCGCCACCGTGCTTTTTGGCCTTCAAAGTTACCCGATCGAGCTGAGATCAAGATGGCGAGCGGGAATAAGATCGAATATCACGGGAAAAAATACTAGAGCTCTAACGAATGGTCAAATTTCGAGAACAAAATTTTCAACCGAGCAAACAAAACTGGGCGCCGGCGGTAAACCGTCAACCTTTGTTACCGCCGGGGGACTCGTAGAGCTTCCTGACAACACATAATGTCAAAAAAATTGCAGAGAACGAATAATTTTTCAGCCCAACTCAAGTATCAGACCGAGTTCGGACCTCTGAATGCGACAGACAGACGCGTTTCATGTCTCCGAATCGATTCATGTGATTAACCGCCCTGCAGCCCCCCTGCAGCCCGAGTTAGGTGCAGAACGGCGACAGTAGCTGTCAAGATGACTGGAAGAATACGAACAGTTTCGTGAGTCTGGATCGCGCAGCAGACCGAGTTCAGAGCTCTGGATTCAACAGGCGAACGCGCCTGATTATTCTGAGTGTGATAGGTGTGCTCACCAGCACTGTAGCTGGCCTGCAGCTCGAGTTAAGTAGAAAATACCGACAACGCGTATCAAGTTGACTCGAATAATACGAATAGGTTTGCGGACCTAGCTCGGCTTGCAGACCGAGTTCAGACCTATGGATTCAACAGGCGAGCGCGCCAGATGATTCTGCATGCGATGGGTGTGCCCACCAGCACTGTAGCTGCCCTACAGCTCGAGTTAAGTTGAAAATACCGACAACGCGTTCAAGTTGACTCGAATAATACGAATAGGTTTGCGGACCTAGCTCGGCTAGCAGACCGAGTTCAGACCTCTGGGTTCAACAGGCGAACGCGCCTGATCATTCTGCATGCATTAGCTGTGCTTACCAGCTCTGTAGCTGCCCTAGAGCTCGAGTTATGTTCGAAAAAACCGACAGCGCGTATCAAGATGACTCGAAACGGCCGTTCCCGCCACCGTGCTTTTTTGGCCTTCAAAGTTACCCGATCGAGCTGAGATCAAGATGGCGAGCGGGAATAAGATCGAATATCATGGGAAAAAATACTAGAGCTCTAACGAATTGTCAAATTTCGAGAACGAAATTTTCAACCGAGCAAAAGTCAGCAAAAGTTCCGTCGAGATTTTTCTTGCCAACTAGCTCTGGGGCGCGCCGGAATTACTCTTAGCTTCCAGCTATAACTAGCTAAGGGAAGCTCTACGAGTTAAGTTCCGTCGAGATTTTTCTTGCCAACTAGCTCTCCAGCGCGCCAGAATTACTGGGCGCCGGCGGTAAACCGTCAACCTTTCTTACCGCCGGGAGACTCGTAGAGCTTCCTGAGAATATATACTGTGGAAAAAAACTCGAAAGAACGACTATTTTTTAAGCCCAAGCGATTTCAGACCTCTCAAGATGACGCTAACAAAAAACGAACAGTTTTGCAACCCAGTTCGAGTATCAAACCGAGTTGAGACCTCTGAATGCGACAGGCGGGCGCGTCTGATGTCTGCGAATCCACTCATGTGATTCCCAGCACTGAAGCCCCCCTACAGCCCGAGTTAAGTGCAGAAAACCGACAGTATCGATTCGAATAATATAATAGTTTTGCGAACCTAGTTCGAGCAGCAGACCGAGTTCCGAGCTCTGGAATCGACCGAAAGACGCGCCTGATGTGTGCAAATCGATATATGTGACCTGCAGCACTGTAGCCCTTCCCCAGCACGAGTTGAGTGCAGAAAATTGAGAGCATGTCACAAGATCATTCGGACAATACGAACAGTTTCGCGAACCTAGCTCGGGCAGCAGGCCGAGTTCAGAGCTCTCGGTACGATAGACGAACGCGACTGATAATTCCCCAGCGATGTCTGTCACAATGAGCCCTGTAGCTGCCCTACAGCTCGAGTTAAGTACAGAAAACCGAGAGCGTCTATCAAGATCACTCCAATAATACTGATAGGTTTGCGGACCTAGCTCGGCTAGCAGGCCGAGTTCAGACCTCTGGATTCAACAGACGAACGCGCGTGATGATTCTGAGTGCGATAGCTGTGCTTACAAGCACTGTAGCTGCCCCAAAGCTCGAGTTAAGTACAGAAAACCGAGAGTGTCTATCAAGATGACTCGAATAATACAAATAGGTTTGCGGACCTAGCTCGGCTGGCAGACCGAGTTCAGACCTCTGGATTCAACAGGCGAACGCGCTGATGATTCTGAGTGCGATAGCTGTGCTCACCAGCTCTGTAGCTGCCCTACAGCTCGAGTTAAGTACAAAATACCGATAGCGCGTATCAAGATGACTCGAACCGGCCGTTCCCGCCCTGCGCTTTTTGGCCTTCAAAGTTACCCGATCGAGCTGAGATCAAGATGGCGAGCGGGAATAAGATCGAATATCATGGGAAAAAATACTAGAGCTCTAACGAATGGTCAAATTTCGAGAACAAAATTTTCAACCGACCAAAAGTCAGCAAAAGGTCCGTCGAGATTTTTCTTGCCAACTGGGCGCCGGCGGTAAACCGTCAACCTTTCTTACCGCCCGGGGGACTCGTAGAGCTTCCTGACAATATATACTGTGGGAAAAATCTCCAAAGAACGACTATTCTCTTTAAGCCCAAGCGATTTCAGACCTCTCAAGATAACGCTAACAAAAAACAAACAGTTTCGCAACCCAGTTCGAGTATCAAACCGAGTTCAGACCTCTGAATGCGACAGGCGGGCGCGTCTGATGTCTGCCAACCCACTCATGTGATTCCAGCCCTAAAGCCCCCCTACAGCCCGAGTTAAGTGCAGAAAACCGACAGTATCGACTCGAATAATATAATAGTTTTGCGAACCTAGTTCGAGCAGCAGACCGAGTTCCGAGCTCTGGAATCGACCGAAAGACGCGCCTGATGTGTGCAAATCGATATATGTGACCTGCAGCACTGTAGCCCTCCCCCAGCACGAGTTGAGTGCAGAAAATTAAGAGCACGTCTCAAGATCATTCGGACAATACGAACAGTTTCGCGAACCTAGCTCGGGCAGCAGGCCGAGTTCAGAGCTCTCGGTTCAATAGACGAACGCGACTGATGATTCCCCATCGATGTCTGTCACAATGAGCCCTGTAGCTGCTCTACAGCTCGAATTAAGTACAGAAAACCGAGAGCGTCTATCAAGATGACTCGAATAATACGAATAGGTTTGCAGACCTAGCTCGGCTAGCAGACCGAGTTCAGACCTCTGGATTGAACAGGCGAACGCGCGTGATGATTCTGAGTGCGATAGGTGTGCTTACCAGCACTCTAGCTGCCCTAAAGCTCGAGTTAAGTACATAAAACCGAGAGCGTCTATCAAGATGACTCGAAGAATACGAATAGGTTTGCGGACCTAGCTCGGCTGGCAGACCGAGTTCAGACCTCTGGATTCAACAGGCGAACGCGCCTGATAATTCTGAGTGCGATAGCTGTGCTTACCAGCTCTGTAGCTGCCCTGAAGCTCGAGTTGAGTACAAAATACCAACAGCGCGTATCAAGATGACTCGAAACGGCCGTTCCCGCCACTGCTTTTTGGCCTTCAAAGTTACCCGATCGAGCTGAGATCAAGATGGCGAGCGGGAATAAGATCGAATATCACGGAAAAAATACTAGAGCTCAAACGAATTGTTGAATTTCGAGAACAAAATTTTCAACCGACCAAAGTCACCAAAAGGTCCGTCGAGATTTTTCTTGCCAACTAGCTCTCCAGCGCTCCGGAACTGGCGCCGGCGGTGAACCGTCAACCTGGTCACCGCCGGGAACCTCGTAGAGCTCCTTGAATCCGTGAGAAAGCTCAGCATCAAAGCGGGAGCTTCTGGGAGCTTTTCTACAAAAACTTCAAGTTGAGATTTTTTCGGAGTCAACATGAAGTCGGTTCCTTCAAGTGAACTGGTACTGAAAAGGACTCTAGATGGCCGAGCTGATCAGGGAACGAAGTTTATATCTCAATGCTCGGAGTAAAAATCTGCTTTTTCAAAATGAATTGTCAAATATCTTTCAAAAAATTGCAAAACCACCCAAAAGTTGTCACATTGTCCGCCTCGGCCGGCTGGACCAAAGTTCTCACTCCCAGCGAAGCTATTCATATGAAGTCTCGCGCTCTCAGTGAGAGCGCGAGACCATTCTGCGTCGACAAAAATGCACCAGAACTCTCTAGGTCACCCATAGATCGATATAAATTAGAAAAAAAATCATCCGACACAAAAAATACAAAATTGTACAAATCGATATTTTTCATTGATTTTGAAAATTCTAATCAATTTGGGCACTCTCGAGGCTCCCATTCGATGTCTCGCATGTCGCTACTTCGATTGGAATGTACCTGGCATGCATAGCATGCACTCAGCTCGAATTATCATCGAAACACCGTTCGCAACACGCATACATAGAGACAGTATTTCGAGCATAACTCCTGACTCAGCCATTTCTAGGAACTCTCGAGCTTCCAGTGTGACGCGCCAGATCATTCTGCATCGACTGGTGTGCGTGAGAGGTCTGTAGCTTGCTGACAGCTCGAGTTAAGTAAAGCCACCCACCGTCACCTGCCAAACTGCACTGCAGGCAAAGTCGGTTCCTGCAAGTCTTTTGACAGTAATATTGCCCCTAGAGCCCTGAAAATTTTACCAGCAGGTGCGCCATAGCTTACTGTATGTGAGGAAAATCCGTTTTCTGAAAACGAATTGTCAAATCTTGCACAAAGTTTCAAAAACCGACCCCAGGTTAACACATTGTCTCTTTTGGTCGGGTCGCCCAACTAGCTCCACCCTGCGCCCGAATTCCTCTTAGCTCATCTCGTCGAAGAGCTCTACGAGGTACATTGTCTCTTTTGGTCGGGTCGGCCAACTAGCTCCACCCTGCGCCCGAATTCCTCTTAGCTCATCTCGTCGAAGAGCTCTACGAGGTATTACTCTTAAGCTTCCAGCAATAACTTGCTAAGGGAAGCTCTACGAGTTACTGGGCGCCGGCGGTAAACCGTCAACCTTTGTTACCGCCGGGGACTCGTAGAGCTTCCTGACAATATATAAGTGGAAAAGAATTTCAAGAACGACTAGTTTCGCAGCCGAAGCGATATATAGACCTCCTGAAGATGACTTTTTTTTTTCTTTTTTTTTTTTTTCGTTTAACAACAAAGAACAGTTTTCCAATCGAGCTCGAGTATTGAACCGAGTATCAGCCCTTGAATGCGCCAGGCGGGCGCGTCTGGACGTCGTGCGGATCGAATTGCTATAATTAAAAGGACTGCAGCCCCATAGCCTGAGTTTAAGTGCAAGAAAACCGGAGAATACCTCTCAGGAGTGACTCGAATAATACAACAGTTGTCGCGGATCTCGTTCGAGCAGCAGACCGAGTTCCGGGCTCTCGGTTCGACGAACGGACGCGCCTGATGTCTCGAAATCGATTCCTGTGATCAGCAGCACTGTAGCCCTCCCCGAGCACAATTTAAGTACATAAAACCGAGAGCACTTCTCAAGATGACTCGAACAATACCAATAGGTTCGCGAACCTAGCTCGGGCAGCAGGCCGAGTTTCAGAGCTCGTGATTCAACAGACAAACGCGCCTGATAATTCTGAATCGATTTCTGTGCTTATCAGCTCTGTGGCTGACCTACAGATCGAGATAACTACGAAAAACCGAGAGCGTCTGCTAGAATCACTCGAATAATACGAATAGGTGTGCGGCCCTAGCTCGGCTAGCAGATCGAGTTCAGGCCTCTGGATTCAACACGCGAACGCGCCTCATCATTCTGGATGCATTAGCTGTGCTTACCAGCTCTGTAGTTGTCCTGAAGCTCGAGTTATCTTGAGAAAACCGACAGCGCGTATCAAGATGACTCGAAACGGCCGTTCCCGCCTGCCTGCTTTTTGGCCTTCAAAGTTACCCGATCGAGCTAAGATCAAGATGGCGAGCGGGAATAAGATCGAATATCATGGGAAAAAATACTAGAGCTCTAACGAATGGTCAAATTTTGAGAACGAAATTTTCAACCGACCAAAAGTCACCAAAAGGTCCGTCGAGATTTTTCTTGCCAACTAGCTCTCCAGCGCCCCGGAACTGGCGCCGGCGGTGAACCGTCAACCTGGTCACCGCCGGGAACCTCGTAGAGCACATTTCACGCGTAGGAGTGCTCGGAGTCGAAAGAGAGAGCTTCTCGAAGCATTTCTCGAAAAACTGAAAAATTGTTTTTTTCGTGTCGACATGAAGATGGTTCCGCCAAGTGTTTTGATAGTAAAACTGCGCCTACAGAGCTCATGCTAAGACAGAGAGGCCCCCATAGTCGTTTACAGGTGCGAAAAATCTACTTTCTCAAAATGAATTGTCAAATATCTTTCAAAAAATCGCAAAACCACCCAAAAGTTACCACTTTGTCCTTTCTGGCCGGGTCGACCAACTGGGCGCCGGCGGTAAACCGTCAACCTTTGTTACCGCCGGGGGACTCGTAGAGCTTCCTGACAACACATAATGTCAAAAAAAAATTGCAGAGAACGAATAATTTTTCAGCCCAACTCAAGTATCAGACCGAGTTCGGACCTCTGAATGCGACAGACAGACGCGTTTGATGTCTCCGAATCGATTCATGTGATTAACCGCCCTGCAGCCCCCCTGCAGCCCGAGTTAGGTGCAGGACGGCGACAGTAGCTCTCAAGATGACTGGAAGAATACGAACAGTTTCGTGAGTCTGGATCGCGCAGCAGACCGAGTTCAGAGCTCTGGATTCAACAGGCGAACGCGCCTGATTATTCTGAGTGTGATAGGTGTGCTTACCAGCACTGTAGCTGGCCTGCAGCTCGAGTTAAGTAGAAAAGACAACGCGTATCAAGTTGACTCGAATAATACGAATAGGTTTGCGGACCTAGCTCGGCTTGCAGACCGAGTTCAGACCTATGGATTCAACAGGCGAGCGCGCCTGATGATTCTGCATGCGATGGGTGTGCCCACCAGCACTGTAGTTGCCCTACAGCTCGAGTTAAGTTGAAAATACCGACAACGCGTTTAAGTTGACTCGAATAATACCAATAGGTTTGCGGACCTAGCTCGGCTAGCAGACCGAGTTCAGACCTCTGGGTTCAACAGGCGAACGCGCCTGATCATTCTGCATGCATTAGCTGTGCTTACCAGCTCTGTAGCTGCCCTAGAGATCGAGTTATGTTCGAAAAACCGACAGCGCGCAAGATGACTCGAAACGGCCGTTCCCGCCACTGTGCTTTTTGGCCTTCAAAGTTACCCGATCGAGCTGAGATCAAGATGGCGAGCGGGAATAAGATCGAATATCACGGGAAAAAATTCTAGAGCTCTAACGAATGGTCAAATTTCGAGAACCAAATTTTCAACCGAGCAAAAGTCATCAAAAGTTCCGTCGAGATTTTTCGAGCCAACTGGCGCCGGCGGTGAACCGTCAACCTGGTCACCGCCGGGAACCTCGTAGAGCTTCCTGACACACATAATTTCAAAAAAAAAATGCAGAACGAATATTTTTCAGGCCCAAACTCAAGTATCAGAACAGATTCGGACCTCTGGATCGAACACAGACAGACGCGTTATGTCTCCGAAAATCGATTCATTTTATTAAACCGCCCTGCAGCCCCCCTGCAGCCCGAGTTAGGTGCAGGACGGCGACAGTAGCTCTCAAGATGACTGGAAGAATACGAACAGTTTCGTGAGTCTGGATCGCGCAGCAGACCGAGTTCAGAGCTCTGGATTCAACAGGCGAACGCGCCTGATTATTCTGAGTGTGATAGTTGTGCTCACCAGCACTGTAGCTGGCCTGCAGCTCGAGTTAAGTAGAAAATACCGACAACGCGTATCAAGTTGACTCGAATAATACGAATAGGATTGCGGACCTAGCTCGGCTTGCAGACCGAGTTCAGACCTATGGATTCAACAGGCGAGCGCGCCTGATGATTCTGCATGCGATGGGTGTGCCCACCAGCACTGTAGTTGCCCTACAGCTCGAGTTAAGTTGAAAATACCGACAACGCGTTTAAGTTGACTCGAATAATACCAATAGGTTTGCGGACCTAGCTCGGCTAGCAGACCGAGTTCAGACCTCTGGGTTCAACAGGCGAACGCGCCTGATCATTCTGCATGCATTAGCTGTGCTTACCAGCTCTGTAGCTGCCCTAGAGATCGAGTTATGGTTGAAAAACCGACAGCGCGTATCAAGATGACTCGAAACGGCCGTTCCCGCCTGCCTGCTTTTTGGCCTTCAAAGTTACCCGATCGAGCTGAGATCAAGATGGCGAGCGGGAATAAGATCGAATATCATGGGAAAAAATACTAGAGCTCTAACGAAATGTCAAATTTTGAGAACAAAATTTCCAACCGACCAAAAGTCACCAAAAGGTCCGTCGAGATTTTTCTTGCCAACTAGCTCTGGGACGCGCCGGAATTACTCTTAGCTTCCAGCTATAACTAGGAATTACTCTTAGCTTCCAGCTATAACTAGCTAAGGGAAGCTCTACGAGTTACTCTTAGCTTCCAGCTATAACTGGGCGCCGGCGGTAAACCGTCGACCTTTGTTACCGCCGGGGGACTCGTAGAGCTTCCTGACAACATATACTGTCGAAAAAATTGCAGAGAACGAATAGTTTTTGAGCCGAATTCGAGTATCAGACTGAGTTCAGACCTCTGAATGCGACAGACGGGCGCGTCTGATGTCGCCGAATCGATCCCATTGATTACCCGCCCTGTAGCCTCCCTACAGCCCGAATTAAGTGCAGAACGCCGACAGTAGCTCTCAAGATGACTGGAAGAATACGAACAGTTTCGTGATTCTGGATCGCGCAGCAGACCGAGAGCTCTCGATTCAACAGGCGAACGCGCCTGATGATTCTGAGTGCGGTAGGTGTGCTTACCAGCACTGTAGCCGCCCTAAAGCTCGAGTTAAATGGAAAATACTGACAACGCGTATCAAGTTGACTCGAATAGTACGAACAGGTTTGCGGACCTAGCTCGGCTAGCAGACCGAGTTCAGAGCTCTGGATTCAACAGACGAACGCGTCTGATAATTCTGAGTGCAATACGCGTGCTTACCATCACTGTAGCTGCCCTACAGCTCGAGTTAAGTAGAAAACACCGACAACGCGTATCAAGTTGACTCGAATAATACGAATAGGTTTGCGGACCTAGCTCGGCTAGCAGACGGAGTTCAGACCTATGGATTCAACAGACGAACGCGTCTCATCATTCTGAGTGCGATACGAGTGCTTACCAGCACTGTAGCTGCCCTACAGCTCGAGTTAAGTAGAAAATACCGACAACATGTATCAACTTGACTCGAATAATACAAACAGATTTGCGGACCTAGCTCGGCTGACAGACCGAGT
>CAUYUJ010003463.1:0-12500 GCA_963575745.1 Prorocentrum cordatum | reverse complement strand
CGCCTCACGGTTTCGGTCCTGCGCCTGCTGCCTCGCCAAGGCCGCAGCCTCCCGCCCCTGCTGCAACCGATTCTGGACCTCGGCACCCTCCAGCCGGTGCGACCGATCGCGCGTCGCCTGGAGCGCGAGCCGGCAGCGTTGCGCCAGGGCCCTCATCTTATGCTCGCGAGAACGGAAGCACGCGTGGGCACGCACATACCCGAACAGCCCAAAGTGGTCTGACACATGAAATTCGCAGCCCTCGAAGAACACTTTCCCCTTCCCTACCAAATGCACCTCCGCCCAAAGCTCCGCCCCGAACATGACCCGGTCCCGTCTCTGTCCGACAGCCCCCCTCTCGCCGAGACCCGAGTAAAACTTGTTCCCGGGGCAGCCCCAAGAACGACCCGCGTACCAGGTGTCCTTCAAACGCAGCTGCTCCACAGCGGCCTGCACCTGGGAGTCCGTGCTGTTCATGTCGCCCACAATGAGCAGCCGGTCGCAACCTTCCGCGCAAGTCCTCGTAATCTTCCGAAGTATCGCGTGACGCCGCTCCATGCCGCACCCGCGGGCAAGTGGACCGCGGCCACGTTCACCCACCCCGCGCCGCCCGCGCCCCCGCCTACGGGAACTTCGACCCGGCACAGCACGCACGGGTCCTCCCCTGACAAAGCCTAGCCTTCCGCGCGCAGACCGCGCCTCACGTACAGGTGCACGTACCCCCTGGACTCGTGCGCATGGGCCACGCCAACCAATTGGAATTCCGCCTCCAGCTCCTTGTACGCATCCTCGCCCTCGCATTCCTGCAGAGCAACGACATCAACCCCGCGCGCCTGCCCCCAACGCAGCACTTCGCCCAGGACCGCCGCGCGCTGGTCGCGGTCGCTCCAGGAGGGCGGCGCCACGGCCGAGCGATGCCCACCAGCGATATTCCACGTGGCAAACGACAACGTCGACGCGCCCTCCAGGCCCTCCTCTTCGCCAGCCTCACCCGCCGCTTCCCCTGGCACCGCCGCCCTCGGCAAGCTCGCGCCCGTCGCGCTGGGCGCCGAAGCACCCGCGCGAGGCACGACGCCGAACGCGCCCAGAACGTCGCGGCATTCCTGCTCCGAAAGCAACAACTCCATGACATCCCGCGCCCCCCGCGCGCCGACGCCCGCCCGGAACGACGCGAACGCGCCCCGCAGCACTCGACACACGTCAGGCACGAAGGACTCCGCCGACGCATCCAGCACGCCCGCATTCGCCAGGCGCCCGACACGGCCCAGCAGAAGCCCGAGCGCGCAGGCGATCCTCTGCGAAGGAACACGAACGCGCGGCGCGTCCCCGAACTCCACCGCCGGCGGGCGCCGCCCAGCACTGTCACCGAGCGGTCGCAGCAGTGCGTCGATATTCCGGGCGATTCGCCCTGCCACGTCCTCCCTGCGGGCCCGATCGTGCACGCGCACTGCGAGAGACTCGGCTCGCCCGAGCGCCTCCCCCGGCCGACCAGACGTAACACTCACAAACATCCAATCCTGCGCGACACCAGATCCGCTCAGTGGGTCCACTGCGACGACCATTAGCAACTCCTGCTTGTCACTCACGGAGTTCGCATCCCACACGCTCGTCCAATTGTGCGCAATCCGGGCAAAATGCTCCGGGGTCTCCTCCTCCGCACCAACGTGCCGGCCTACCTTTGCCGAAGCCACAGTCGTCGGCAGCCCCAACCCCGCGCACAACTGCCTCGCCACCTTCAAGAAGAACTCCAGCGCCTGGCCCTCCAGACTGCCCTCTGCCAGCGCGCTCTCCGCTCGCACGTTCACGACCCACTTGTCCATGCGCAGCGCGCAGCCACCACGGACGTCCCCGAACGCGTCCTTCATCCTCTTCGCCGCCTTATCCAAACTCTTATGCAGGCGCGGGGGCACCAGCGAGCCCATGGCCTCCTTCACGGCGCTCATATGCAGCGGGCCCATGCTCGGAGCCACGGAATCGAACACTCGCTCATCCCACGCCCCAGACGCCTCCCACCGCTCCACAATCAAGTCTACCACGCCGCGCAGGAACCCCTCCCTGTCACCCGAACCCGAAGACTCATGCGTCAGGCGCCCGGCAGCAGCCGTCAGACGTTCGCGCAAATCCTCCCGGGACGCACAAGCATCGAGGGCACCGACATCAACAAGCAGATCCCGCGCGGCGCCCTTCTCCTCCCGCGTCGCGAAGCGCACCCGCCTCCGGTCCAGAAGCCTTTCGGCCACGGCACGGAGGCGCCGCGCCGCGACGTCGTCCTCTCCAGCCTCGGCAGCAACGGCGCTGTCGAGCTCGGACGCGAAAAGCGGCCCCTCCTCACCCCACAGCCATGTGTCCTCATCCACCACTCTGCCCGCCCCTCTCAACCTCTCCGCCTGAGCCGCGGCAACGGTCTTCAAACGACCCAGCAATGTCTCCGCCGCGCGTTTCTCCTCCTCAGTCCAGCAGTCCGACTCGCAGTACCCGTATTTCCGCAACGTGCGGGAAGCGCGAGCCTCCAGTCGCAACTCGAAGCGTCGCCGCTCCCGGAACGCCGTCGTATGCCTGGCCCTCATGAAGTCCGCATACTCCGGCAGGTCCTCCTCGAACACCAAGTCCCAGGGATGCTTCACTCGCGTCGTGGCGACGAAACCGATCCCTGCAACGGCCGCGGTCTTCGCTGACAGGTGCACGCGGACTTTCGCCAACGTCATCCCCTGCGCCTTCCAGTGCGTCAACGCCCATGCCAGCTGCAACGGGTAGTTCTCGCGCCACACGCCCTCCTCCATGGTGGAAGACACTCTCTGCCTCCAAATGGGCACCCAGTTCCGCCGCCCCTCGTCTCCCGGGAAAAACGACCGCGGCCGACCCTGCCCGTCTGTCCCTAGATCGATATCATCGAACTCGACGAACACGCAAAGGGGCGCCTGCAAATCCGGCCGAGCGCCATTGTGCGGGTCGGCGCCCTCGGGCCACATGTAGCCGCGCAGCGTACCCATCGCCCCGTTCATGAGCCCCGCCTCAACCCAGAGTTTCTGAGTCAACAGCACGCGGGCCCCTTCGCAGACGTACAGCTCGTTCTCGAGTCCGCGGAAGTCCTCGGACGCCATCTGGTCTGGCCTAGACTTCTGCTTTTTCTCCTTTTTGTCGTGGTAGGCACGCAACGCCGCGATGGGCTTACCACTCGAAGCGGCTACCTGGTACAACCTCTCCATGTTCACTCTATCGGCGCCACATGCACCCGAGGCCCGATCCTTCCTGCCGTCCATCAGCAGCGGGGCCGTCTCGAAGGCCGCCAGCTCCTCCCTCCCCTCCTTGGTCATTTGCAGCACCGACCTGATCCGGCGCTTCAACCACGCATGATCCCGCTGCTCCCAAGTGCACTGCGCCATGCCTTTCGTGACCTCCAAAAAGCGATCAGCATCCTGCCTGTACTCCGCCTGCCGCTCCTTCGACAGCCCCTCTATCTCACCGCGCCACCGGTGCACGCGCCGGAGCACGGCCACGTCCTGGAACGTATCGCGCACGAAACTCCCATTATTCACTAACCTGTCCGTGCTCCAGGCGTCGTCGGGGGTCCGCTCCGCCCCCTGGGCTTGTTCTTCGCAGACCCCCCATACGCGCCCATCCGGTACAGGGGGTCATCGCCGATTGGCGGCGCCTGCTGCGGATCCCCGGCGAGCACGGCATCCTTCCCGCCGAGATACACTGGCCTCGCACCCTGCGCCGCACGCTTCGCCGCAACACCAAGAGTATACTGCACCTTGAACTCGATCTTGCCCAGCATCTGCCGCCCGATCATGCTCATCTCATCCAACACAAACAACCTCGCCTGACGCAGTCGAGTCTGCGTCTTTTGAAACCGGTCCCCGTCCTTGCGTACCCAAGGGCCGCAATATCCCACCGGCACCCCGAACGCCCTGTGCAGGGTGGTCGCGCCATATTTCAACTGGAACGAGGCGCACCCGGTGGGAGCGGCGAGCAAGCAGCAATTCCGCTCCTCCTCATCCATCTCTTCAGGCCCTCGTCGGATTTCGCGCACGCCGCGGCGATCTTGATCCAGCCTCGTCCTCGGGGCAAACTGCCGCACCCGCTTTCGCCTCGCGGCTACGAAACTGCGCACGGTGCGCGATTTCCCCGTGCCGGCCACGCCCGTGACCATCAATCTCAACGGGTCGGCCTCCGAATGGCGCTCGTCCATGTCGATGTCGTGGGCGAACTTCTGCCAGGGGTCGAGATCGGCGCGCTCGACGACCTCGGCCCCGTCGCCTACCTTGGCCTTTCCGTACCACTCATCCCGGAGCTTCTCCAGACGCCCACTCTCGCTCGTCGACACATTGCACGCCTCGTTCAACCAATTGAAGTCCTTGGGGTTCACCCGGACCCTGCCGCGCACCTCATCGCCCGCAACATCCCCGACGCGCACGTCCGCCGCCTGCACAGCAGGGCCTGCCGCGCTAACGCGCTCATCGGCTGGGCGGCGCTCCCACTCGGACGCCTCCCCCGCGGCCGCAGCAGACTCAGCGCCCTCCCCCGGCCGCGCCTCGCGTAGACAGCATCCCGAGCCTCCTCGTTCGGGTCCTCGTCCCCGCGCAGCACGAGTCTGTCCACCAAGTCCTCCACTTCCTCCCCCGACTCCGCCTTCTCGCTGTCTCTGTCATCGTCGCCGCGCCCAGAGCCATCATCGGACGCCTGCCCCCCGGCGCCGCCCGCCGCCTCCTCTGCCCCCGCGCCCCGCCCCTGCTGGCCCGCCGCATGCCGCCTCACCATTTCGCGTCGCGTCCGGCGCAGCAGCTCCCGGTTGCTAGCGACCCCGTCTTCCAGGATGGCGCCGAGCACTTCCTTGTAGAACGGGTTCGCGCGCTCGTACTGCTCCACGACCCACGCCGGAACCCACTGGCGGAGCATGGGGTCAGTGAGCATCTCCATCATCATCTGCCCCCAATACTGATCGCTCTGCCCCCCCCAGGCCCTTCCCCCCGACTTGAGCCAGAGATCTTGCACGCCCAGGAACCGCTCGCTTCCAGCATCCTGGCCAGCACCGCCCGCCAAAGGCTTAACGAACTCCGTGGCCCCAATGCAAGCCGCCGGCACCGGCCGGACGTCCCTCAGCATCTCCTGTTCGATCATGGCCTTGCGGTCCGCGGTCGCCATGTGCCGCCAGTGCGCGATGACGTTCGCCCGCGCGTACGCCTCGTGGCAGGCGTGCTGCACGTTCGCGCACTCCGCGCTAAAGCCAGGGGTCACCTGCAGACACACCGCAGGGTTCCCGCGCCTCAGCTTCCCGCGGTACACAGCGTACTTCCAATAGAATTCGAACAACGACACATCGCGCACCTCTTCCACCGTGATGGACTCGTCCCCCCTGGCACGCTGCCGACGCACAAACTCCAGGCGCTTGTCGAACTTGTCCACTTTGCTATCCCAGTGCACAGGCTCGTCATCTGCCGTGTCCCGCAGCGCAGACGCAGGCTTCAGCGCGCGGGCCCCCGTCGTGTTGAGGGTCACGACGGGCAGCATGGACAAAACCATGGGCAGGCGCAACCCCAGCAGCGCCACCTCGTAACAGTGGTAGTCCCGCTCCCCGAGCATCCGAGCAAAGAACTTCTGATTGGAGCGCCGAAGGAAATCAGTCCCTTCGCCCTCTGGGACGTAAGCGCAGACCTCGTTGACGGCGTCGTCGAGCACCTCCTTGATCTTCCGCGAGCCCGTGGGCGCCTTCGTCGCGTACTTCGTGACGTACTCCACGACCGCCCACAAGTTCAGAACGGGACGCCAGTCAATGTTCCCCATGTTGGCCAACAGCACGTGCTCCTCGTAACTAATGCAGAGCCTGTCGTTCCTCGGAAACACCGCCTGCCAGTGGCCCTCCCGGCGGCCCTTCTCCATGCGGAACGGCCGGGGCCCGACGCGGCCCCACCTGTCGCGCGGGAAATCATATCGGCATAACACGCACCCCTCCTTTCCGCGAGCACACGCGTGAACCCCGAGCCGCGGCGGCCCCATGCCATGCTTCGTGTGCCGCGCCACCCTGTTCACCAGCGCAGCCACCAGTCGCCGAACGGGTTGCACGTCCAACTTCCCCGACGCCTCGAACGCAAAGGCCTCGTCCAGAACCTTCCGCAAGTTCAAGCACTCCGGCGCAGAAGCGGGCACGCTACGCACCGCCCGGCCCTCCGACGTCTCGCGCACAGCCTCGCCCTCCATCTCCACGTCCACGTCGAAGGCGCCAACCTCGTCGTCCCACGTGTACCTGCACGCGCCCGCGTCGTCGTAGCACGGGTTCCACTCCGAGACACGTGCCCGAAGAACTCATAGAACCGCTTCTCCAAAACGCTCTGCAGCGCGACGTCCTCATGCTCCGGCTTCAGCACGCCGAAGTCGAGACCAGCACCCCCTAGTCGCTGCCCGCGGGCCCCGTGGGGGACCCCAGCAGGTCTCGACCCCCGAGCTGCACCGCGGCCCTCAACGCCATCACCATCCTGAACGTCCTCCACGGGATCACCCCCCGCCTCGTCCTCCGGCGCTGGATCCTCTGGCCCGACGCGCTCGAAAGCCACGTCGGCCTCCGCCCCCTGGCCGCGGACGCCCTCCTCCCCTTGCACGAGCACCAGCCACCCTCGATCCACCAGGGCGTCGAGGAGCGCAGAAGCCCTGCACACGAACTCATCCTCGTCGTCGCCTGCGCCATCTTCACTACATGATCCCGAAGCCGCAGAGCCCTCACCCGCAGGAGCCCGCGGCGCACGCTGGCCAGGCCGGCCGGCAACGGCGCGCAGGACCTGCTCCAGGGCAGCGAGGGCAGCAACACGACGCCTCCGCTCCTGCAGGGGCCAGGCCAGCGGTCCTGCCTCAAAAAGAAAAAAAAAAAAAAAAAAAAATAAAAAAAAAACAAAAACAGAAAACGAAAAAAATACAAAAAAAGAAGGATAAAAAGAAATAAAGAAAAAAAAAACAAACTACAAAAAAAAGAAAATAAAAAAAAAAAACAAAAAAAAGCGAGGGCAGGCAACGCCGCCACGTCCGCTCGCCTACGCTCGGCGGAAGCATGTCCCACTCCCCGTCCACGCCCGAGCGACCCGCGCAAAAAAACACCTCCGGCCCCAGGCAAGGGTGGAGGGGAGAAAAGAAAGAAAGCAAAAAAAAGAAACAAAGGCCCCACGCTGAACCCGTGGTAATGCAGATTGCCACCCGCGCCACACTCGGCCCTGGCCATGGCCCTGTACTTGAACTGCTCCGAGTGGGGCAGTACGGCGGGCATCACCATCCGCATGTTCAGCTCCACCCGCAAGGCCATCATGTAGGCCACCAGGTCCGGGTTGTCCCGCGCGAAACGGAAGCGCTCCTCTCGCCCGTCACCAACCCAATCCCCCCGAGCACGGTCTCCCGCCGCCCGCGCCCCTGGACCTCCCCCCATGCGCTGAATGTCATACGCGGCGTTGTAAAACGGATTCTGCGTCCACCAAATGGACGGGTGACGGCCGAGCCCGACGACATCCGGCACAAGCGCACGCCCGCGCTGAGTCCGCCCCGTCCCCGCCGGCAGGTCCAGCTCGCGGAGAAACCGCCTGCCGACCGGCTCGGCGCCGTCCGCCTGAGTGCCCTCGACCCAGGGCGGGTGCCAGGACAGGTGCTTCACGGTGCTCTGCAACTTCTTCGACTCATACGACCAGTGCATGGCGGTCGAGGGCACATCGCGGCCCACGTTCGCGAGCTGGCCCACCAGGATCCGCACGCGGTCCTCGCTCTCCAGGATTTGCCTGAGCCCGCCCTTCGTCATCACACTTGGGCCCTGGACGCCGTGGCCCGCGCGCCTGTACATGGTCCGATACACCCCAAAACCCTTGCCCCGCGCCTCGTTCAGGAGCAGCACGTTCACCATGGCCCACATCACGCGCTGGCCACGCGGGCCGCCGACGAACTGCCCGGTGCGGTAGCGCATCAGGTGCTGCACCCAGTCCTGCACGGACACCCGCCGGGGACGGTCGTCGAAGAGGTCGCCGATGCCCAGGGGAAACTCCAACGGGAACGCCCTCGCGAAACGCCCGATGGCGCGCGCCGGGACCGGGTCCTCGCTCTGTCCGGGCCAGCCGTAAATCAAGCGCTCACCCGTCCGCGCGACTGCCTCGTCCTCGTCAAACTCCGGCAAGTTCTCCTCGACGCACCCCGTGTCCCTATCGCGCGCAGCTGCCACGAACTTTCCCGCCATGGCCAGCTCGAGCATCACCTCGTCCAAAACCGACTCGCGAGAGACGCCGCCCTCCGCACCGGCAAACCGGCCCTGCACACGGGGTCGCATCCAATCGCCGAGGAACTCGACGCGCACGCAGTCCACGGCCACGCGGTCCCTCTGCACGGACTTCACGGCGTTATCCTCCCGCGCCGCAGCCAGCAGGCGGCCGAACAGGTCCTCCGTCGTCTCGTCGTCACCAAACTTCAACCCCTCCAACTGGCCCGCCGCCTCCGGCTGCAACCCCGTCCACCATCGCTGCACTGCCCCACCATACTCAAACTGCGCCTTGTCGAGCCACGCACTGAACACATCGTGATCAACGGCCATGGCTTCATCTTCCACGCCGACGTCGAACTCCCCGTCAGCCGCCGCATCGGCATCACCCTCGGCCGCGGCCTCCGCGCCGCCCTCGTCGCCTCCCCGCGCATCGTCGCCCTCGCGGCCAGCAGGCTCGCGCCCGGCGTCGTCGCGGGGCCCGACGAAGTGCACGTCGAATCCCGCGGCAATGAACTGGCGCGGCGTGACGACGTCGACGCCACAGGGGACGCAATCCCGAGCAATGGCCTCCGCTTCCGTCACGGGCCCAAGCTCCTCCGGCTCCCTGGCCTCGCCCCCCGACGGCAGGACGCCGTCTTCGCTCTCTCTCTCGGCGCGTAGGACGCGAGGATCTCGTCGTCCGGGAGCACGTCAAACAGGCGCGGGTCGTAGTACTTGTGCATGGGCTCGTCCGCAGTACCCCCCAGGCGCCAAGGCCCATACGTGCCCGCACACGCACACAACGCCCGGAGCACGTGCCCGCAGTAGCGCCAGCGCACGTGCAGGCCCTCCACGACCTCCTTCCCGAACCCTACATTCCGCCGCAACATCAAGCTGAAGGGCACTTTCCGGGGGTGCCAGGGCAGCACCACCCGCGGCTCCACGTTCTCCTGGAGCTCCCTCCCCCTGCCTCCAGGATCGTACTCGATGATCACGTCCCCGCTGAGCAGCACCTCCACGACGCGCCCTGGGAAGACCAGGCGCCCGTGCAGGTCCACGCCGAAGCGCTGCCGCTCCTCGTCCGTGCAGCCCGAGGCCATGCGCTCGGGACGGCGCGGGTCGTCGGGGCGCTCGCCGGGCCCGCGCGCCGAGTTCACGCGGTCCCCCACGCGGAACCCTTTCATGAGCTCGTGGCGCCGCGAGAACCCTGCCACATCCTGGGGGAACGTGATGATGTTCTTGCGGAACTTGCGCAGCCCCGTGCGGGACACCGTGGCCAGGTGCACCTGCATGTGGTCCAGGGCAATGAGCAGGCTCTCAGTGAGCGTGGCCTGGTCGAAAAGCTCGCGCAGGTCATCGGACGGGAAGCGGAAGCACGGGTCCATGTGGTTCTGCGCGGTGCGGAGCCCCACCACCTGATACAGGTCGTCCTCCGTGGCCGCGGCCGCGGCCTGCATGTCCAGGTCCTGCCTGCACCGCATACACACGCCCCTGCACTCCAGAGCGAAGCCGTCCGGCGGGTCGCGCGGCGGCACCTCGTCCCACTCGGCCACCTCCGTGCTGCACGCGGCCAGCCCGTCCCCGCCGCGCCGCAGCAGCAGCATCTCCTCCGCGAGCTGCTCCGGCGGCTCGAAGGCCGGGTGGAACGCCGGTAACCGCTCCTGGCACTCGTGGCACGTGAACTTCACCATCCGCGTCAGGATCGCCTGCGCCGCCTGCACCGCCCGCACGGACGCGTCGCGCAGCTGCACGGCGTACTTCGCCACGCGCAGCGGCACTGTCTTCAGCGCCAGCAGCATGCACTTCTGGTGCACATCTCCCGCAGCCAGGCGCGCTCGGTGGTCAAGCAGAACCTCCCTTGCGTACGAGCCCGCACGATTGCGAACGCGCCCCTTCGGTTTGAACTCCCACTCCTGCGTCTCGGGCATGGCCCCGAACACGAACACCTCCCGAGCGGCAGGCCCCTCCTTCGCGGGGACCCCCCTGGAGCCCATCTCGTCCGAATCTCCACCCGCAGAGCATCGCCGTAGCGGCCGCGCTTCTTCGCTCGGCGCCCTCTCCCCCGACCTCCGCGACCCGCCCCCCAGGCGCCCTGGGCAGCGGCCTGCCGCAGCGCGTCGAGGCCCTCTATTGCAGTGCGCTCGCCCGCGCCGCCCTCGGCCAGCAGCCCCGCCACTCCCGCGTCCTCCTGGAGCTGGCCCACCCAGACGCGGCCCGGGTCCTCGCCCTCCTCCGCCCTTCGCTCGCGCGGGCCCTGGCCCCGCCACCACGCGCCCGCCATATCCGCGGGCCCCCGCCACCCTGCAGGCCGCTCCACGGGCAAGACGACCACGTCGTCGCCCGGGACCACGTTCGCCGCGAAGCCCACCGCAACGCGAGACTCGCGCTGCCACAGAGCCTGGAAGTCGTCCGCATCTCCACCACCCGGCTCATCGCAGCACCGCACCGCGCGCCACTGCGTCGCGCCACCCTCCCCCACGACTGGCGTCTGCAGCATGCTACACTCGAAGCGCACCCGAGGCCACTGGGAGCGCCAACGGAAGTCTTCCTCCACGGACACCTCCTCCCACCCCGTGGGCGCCTCGCCGGGGTCGCGACCCTGCGCGCGACCCTCCAGCTGCAGCAACGCGCGCCCGAAGCGGCCCGGTTGCCCCGGCTCCATCAGCGCACCCCACAGCGCGTCCCCGTCGGACCCCTGGAAGCGCACGGCTGCCCGATCGCACCCTCGCCGCGACACCAAATCCTCGCGCGCGGCATCGACCAGCTGCCGCAGCCGCTTCTCCTTCAAGTGCGGCACGGACGCCACTGCCCACGCGCGCGCAGGGCCACCCCCGCTTCGAGGCTAGGCAGCGCGGCGCGACGCGCGCCCCTCCGCGCCCTCTGCCGCTCGCGACGCCGCCAGGTCTGCCTCCGCCAGCGGCCCGGCACCATCGAGGCGCACGAGCTCCGCGTCGAGCGCCGCGCGCACCTCGCCCGGCAGCGCCACGTCGTCCTTCGAGGCGACCTCGCGGTCCGACGCAGACCGCTCGTCGTCATGCTCCGACGCCGAGACTTCCGCCATCTCGGCGAACAGCTCGCCGCCGCGCGCCTCTCCCGCGGCCCCGCGCCCCGCGCCGCTCACCTCTGCGCGTTCTTCGGCGGACGTCTTGCGCCCGAGCCTCCTGCGCTTCGCTGGCCTCGCCGCCTCCGCCGCGCCCTCGCCAGCACGCCCGCAATCGTCAGCCCCGCTCGCTACACTGGCACCGGCCGCCTCTGCCTCAGACATCTTGCGCCCCAACCGCCGCCTCCCCGCGCCGCGCCCCGCGCCGCCCCCGGCAGCCTCCGCCTCGGACGTCTTACGGCCCAGCCGCCGCTTCCCGCGGCCCCCGCGCGCCTCCCCGCTGGCCTCCCCCTCCGACGTCTTGCGCCCCAACCGCCGCTTCCCGCGCCCCCCGCGCGCCCCCCCCGCACCGCCGCCCTCGCACACCGCGCCGCCCGCCGCGTCGTCGCCCTCGCCGCCGCGCGCAGCGCCTTGATCCTCCGACGCAATACTCGCCTCAGCGCCCTCCGCCCGGTCGCGCTCCTCCTGCGACGTCTTGCGCCCCAGGCGCCGCTTCCGACCACGCCGGCGCACGTCCCCAGCGACGCCGTCCTCCTGCGGCCCATCCCCCGCGGCGTCGCCGCCCTCTCCCCCGAGCGCAGCGCCCTGGTCCCCCGACGCAGCCACCGCCCCCCCGCACCGCGCCGCCGCCCCCCACAACCACTCCACCCAGTCCAGGTCGGTGTCGCGAACCTTATAGTACTCATCCCCACGCGCACGCGCAGCGCAGGCAGGCAAGAGCAGGCGCCAGCAATGGCACCGATCGCACTGCGCCCCGTTCCGCATGCAAAACAAGTGCGACGCCCCGTCGTCGGCGCCCGCGCACCCCCCGGGCCCGCCGCCGCCGTCGGCCCCCTGATCCTCGCCGGGCACTTGCCCCGCACTCTCGTTCGCGTGCAGCCTGTTCCCCTTGGACCGCGGATCGACGTGCGGATAGCACTGCGGGCCTGCAAACTGCTTGAGGTACTGCTGCTCCATCGGATACCTTCGAATTTCGTCGCTGGTCAAGCGCAGCGCCTCCATGCAGTCCTTCTCGCTGCAGTCCACCTCGCTGGTCTGCAATTGCGCCAAGTACTTGTTGAAGACCGGCCGGCTGTACCACATGAACACCTTACCCCCCTCCCGCCCATTGTACGACTCCCTCTCCGACCCGAACCGCGTTTCGCCCTCCATGCAGCGATCCTGCGCGGTCCGCACACCTGCGCCCTGGTCATACACGAAGCCCGATCGCTTATAGTTTTT
>CAUYUJ010003462.1:67500-78782 GCA_963575745.1 Prorocentrum cordatum | reverse complement strand
TCCCGCCGGGGCACGATCTCACCAAAGATGCGAACGAAGCTGAGCCAGAGAGCTTGGCAGAGGGCGGAGATGGAGAGGGAAATCCCTGGCGGGCCCGATGAGATCCTGGAGAGAGCAACCCGCTGTGGTATACAAATGCATTCAGTGCAGGTCTGCTCGCGAAGGCGGCCACATTGAAGAGCAAAATTGCGGGGACGAACCCGGTAATGAAATTCAGTCAAACGTTCTTCTGACGCGCGTGAAACACTTTCCCGTGGCTTGGCTACCTCCTGCACGTCCTGCTTATCCTCCTCATCCTTCTCCTCCTCCTTCTCCTCCTCCTCCCTCCTCCTCCTCCTCCTCCTCCTCCTCCTCCTCCTGCTCCCCGTCCTCATTCTCCTCCCCCTCCTCCTCCTCCTCCTACACCTCCTCCTCCTCCTTCTTATTCTCCTCCTCCCCCCTCCTCCCTCCTCCCTCCTCCCTCCTCCTTCCTGTGCTCCTTTCACTTCCTCCCTCCTCTTTCCCCCTTCCTTCCACCTTCCTCCTTCCTCCTGTGTCCTCCGGCCAAATTGGGTCGCGCCTTGGGGGCCGTGGACACGTGAAAACGCTTGCTCCGCGTGCACGCGCCAGGCGCATGTTGGGTCCCCCCCACCGCGCAGTTGAAAATATCTGACGCGCCCAACTTGGATACCCCCCTGGGAGCTGTGGACAAGTGAGAGTACGTGCCCCGCGCACACGCGCCAGGCGCAAGTTGGGTCGCCCCCCCCTCCGCGCGCGTATTGTCACGTGTAAAGAATCCGAAAAGCCCAGTCAGACATCCCCCTGGGGGCCGTGGACACATGAGAACGCGCGCCCCGCGCGCACGCACCATGGCGCATGTTGCCCCCCTCCCCCTCCGCGCACGTATTGTCACGTGTTCCATATCCGACGCGCCCAAATTGGGTCCCTCGCCTCCGGCCCCGTCCCTGCCAGAAGCACGTGAAAACACGTGCCGAACGCGCACGTGCCGAGACTCATGTCGGAGACCCCCCTCAGCACATGTATTTCTATGTGTCCAATTCTGACGCCCGATGCTAGACACTCTTCTGGTCAAAGGCCTTCGGGTGGAACCATAAGGCGCTCGTGTTGCAGTTGCGGGGCGACGATCTGCTCGGTGGCCCTCGAAAGCCAGGCGTTGGAAGTGATCGCCGTCGGCAGCCAAGTCGAGCACACCCCCACCAGCTGCAGATAAAGCTCGACGACTACAGGGGATCCGGTGCCATGCACGAGGGGTGTGGGGCGTTCGAGACCACCAGCGAAGAGGACTTCGACGTCGAGGAGCTCCTCGTCAAGATGCTCACCACCGAGGGCGGCGAGGACGTGGGCGTCGACATGGCTGACGTGGTCCTCCAGATGGAGGCAGACGACATCGACGCCACCATCGTGCACGACTGCATGATCTCCTGCCGCTTCAGGGAGGTGTTCCGCGTGGGGGGCGTGAAGCTCTTGCGCGTGGAGCAGCGTGAGACATGTGAGAAGAGAAGGCACAGCTGCGAGGAGAACCTGTCAAGTGACGAGTTGCTTGGTCAGAGAAAAGACTGCAGCTCTCCGCCCAGCATTGCGGACAGCACCTGCTTACCAGCCTGGAACATATCACTATCCCTATGCTGGGCATGGCGGACAGCACCTGTCCAACGAGTGGCCAGAGAGGAGACTGCAGCTCCCTGCCCGCGCGCCTAGCGCCCCGACCCCTTAGCCCCCGTTCCCAAGGGTCGTGCGCCGGTGCGGCGGCGAAACTCTCCGAACACATCGATCATACGTATTTTGCCCTTAATGGCCACCCCTTCCGTCTTCTCCCCTGTCCTCCTCCTCCTCGTTCCTCCTCCGCCCTCCTCCCCCTCCTCGTGGGCCTCCTCCTTCCTCTCCCCGCCTCCTCCTCCTCTCCTCCTCCCACCTCCTCCGCCTCCCCAATCCTCCGCTTCCTTCCTACTCCTCTCCTCTCCTCCTCCTCCTTCCTCCTCCTCCTCCTCCTCCTCCTCACCCATATCCCCCATCCTCCCCCTCCTCTCCTCCTCCCCCTCCCCTCTCCTCCCTCCTCCTCCTCGTCCTCCTTTTCCTCACTCCGTTTGTCCTCCTCCTGCCCGCTCCTACTCCTTCCTCCTGCCCTCTCTCCTCCTCCTTCCTCCTCCCCCTTCTCCTGGCCTGGGATGCGCCTCCTCCTCCGCCTCTCTCGTATACTCCTCCTCCTCCCCTCCTCCTTCCTTCATCCTCCTCCTCCTCCTCCTCCTCCTCTTCCTCCTCCTCCTCATCCTCCTTATCCTCCTGTTCTTGTTGGTGGTATGATTGTTTTTGTTATTATCAATATCAGCGTTATTGGCATTAGTGGTCTTAGTATTAGTCTTCGTACGCCTATTAGAATTGTTAATGCTCGAGCTAATATTGCTATTATATGTCGTCGCAATATTTGTTGCAGTCCTGTCCGTCTTGTCAACAATGTGATTCGCATTATGCTTATTTGGTTGCATGTATTCTCTTCTTGAGTGTATTACTATTCGCACTCTGCTTCTTCCCATTAATATTACTACTAGTAATATTCGTGATCGAGCTCTTAGTATTATTACTCGTCGTTATTACTACTCAGTATTACTAGTAATATTCGTGGTCGATGAATTCGTACTATTACTAATAGTAATTATTCGTCTGCTCCTTCTTCGTCTTATTGTGAATATTATTGATAGTCTTAGCGTTGTTTGTACTATTCATATGCTTATTAGTCGTCCTCCTCCTCCTCCTCCCCCTCCCCCTCCTCCTCATCATCATCATCCTCCCACTCCTCGCCGCCAGGCGGGGGCACGCGAATAGCGCGTGCGGGGCCAACAGCCGAGTAGCCGAGTAGCGCGTGCCAAGTATCCCGCACCACAGCACATCCATGAGAAAATGGGCCGCGACCTACGCCAGAGGGAGTCCCCCTCCTCCTCCTACTCCTCCTCCTCCTCCTCCTCCTCTTCCTCCTCCTCCTCCTCCTCTTCCTCTTCATTTTCCTCCTCATCATCATCAGCAGCCTCATCAGCATCCGCTACCATAAATACCTTCCCCCTGTCGCACACCGAGGCCAGTTGTTAGGGCGGGCCGGACGTTTCGCCTGAAACGTCCTCACCATGTGTTACCCTGAAGCCCAAATCATGACAACAGTTTCCCAGCTGGAGGGCGGGTGGTTTTCAAAATTTGGTTCTCGCATTAGCGCCACGCACATTCGTTTTCAACATGTGCAAGAATTTTGCGAATCGAGGGCGGGTGGCTTTCAAAATGTGACTCTCACCTCAGCGCCGCGCACATTCGCTCTAAAGAATTGTAAGGGCTTCGCGGATTGAGGGCGGTTCCTTTTCAAAATAGTGTTCTCGCCTCAGCGGCGCGCACATTCGCTTTTCAAAGTTGCACGAGTTTCACCGATTCTCATGGTCCGCGTATCAGATACTGCGTTCTGGAAGGGTTCGGGACTATGAGAGTGCAACAGCTACATTGGTTCGCGGTTTTGAAGCTCCAGGAGTGGCGGTCTGGCACGAGTCAGGATCTTCAAGACGCAACACTCAAGTTGATCCTTGGCTTTGTAATCCCGAAAACAATGTTGTGACATGCTTCATGGTCTTCAAACGATTGCCTTCCAACGAGGCAGTTCCCTCACTGGAGATGACCCGTTGTATGGGGCCTGTGAAGAGGGAGCTTGGAGGGAGGGTTTATTCCAACATCGTTGATGACTCTTGTTTTTACACTGTCCTCCTCCTCATCCTCCTCCATCTCATCATCACCATCCTCATCATCATCACCGCCATCAGCATCATCGTTATCAGGAGCATCATCATCAGCATCGTCTTCATCATCCCCATCACCATCATCATCAGCATCAGCATCAGCATCAGCATCATCAGCATCATATCATCACCATCCTCAGCATCATAATCCCCATCCTCATCCTCATCCTCATCCTCATCCTCATTCTCATCCTCATCATCCCCTCCTCCTCATCCTCCTCATCTTCCTCCTCCCTCCTCCTGCTCCTCCTCCACAATTACACCACATGAACACTACTCTCCTCTCTTCCCTGATGACGTCTGGAAGATGTCCGGCCCCCCTCCGCGTACTGTCTTTTACACACAGGATTACCGGGAGTTGAGTTTTCGCCTGGCTTTTTTTCAAAACATTGATACCTCTGAAAAGCTGGCCTCATTTTCGGGCTTCCGCTCGTTCCGAATCGTGCTCCCGCTGCAGCGCTGGCCTCATTTCCGCGCTTCCGCTCGTTCCGAATCGTGCTCCCGCTGCAGCGCTGGCCTTCCTTCAAAAAAGGCTCCAAAATGTAAAATGCCCACCCGAAAAAACAATCAAAAGTAATTACACATTCGGTGTCGATTAGTTGATTTTTGGGCCACAGAAGCCCCCCACTTTGGGGCGTCGTCGCTCTTAGGAAGTATCAAGCGGGAGCCCCGTTTCTGCTTTGATAAGGCGGTGTTGCAAGCAAATCTCTCCATCAGCCCCGCCCTGTGGAGCTTTCCGGGTAGCCCAAGGAGCTGGACATGGAGCCGCGACTCCAGACCAGCCTGGACCTCTCGAAGATCCACTTGCCCTCCAAGGGACCTGGTGCCATGCCATGACATGCTGTGTGGTGTTGTGTTCTGCGCCGCTGTGCGATGCCATGCTTTGCGTTGCAATGCTTTGTGATGCAATGATTCACTGCGCAATGCCACGCCATGCTATGGCATGCTACGCTCTGCCGTGCTCTTCTACGCCATGCCATGCCGTGCTACACCATGCATCGCGTACCCTCTCGCGACCATTGCCCGGCTCGACATCCGGCAGTGCGAATAGAGAGGATATCTACGCCATGGTAAGGGATGGGAGGGAGGGGTAGGACGTCAGATATGGCGCAAGCGCACCGAGCTTGTCCTCCTCCTCCTCCTCCCTCTCCTTCCTCTCCTCCCTCCCTCCCTGCCTCCCTCCCTCCCTCGAGCAACCCTGCGCGCCAGTGTCCCGTCTCTCACCATACCCCTTTTCGCGCCCCACACTCACCGTCGCGCATCGGCCGCAAGCAAAGTGACCGGGGGCCCCTCCCTCGCTCCCTACCCGCTCCCTTCGTTCCTGCATCCCTACCTCTCTCTCTCTCTGTCTCGTTCTCTCGTTCTATCTCTCTCGCTCTCTCTCTCTCTCGCTCCCTTATGTTATGTAAGCGTAAATACATATACATATATATATATGTGGATATAGAAGCATACAAGCACGAATCCATTGATACATACATACATACATACGGAGCTTCGTAGATATATACATACAACAATACATACATACATACATACATACATACATACATACATACATACATACATACATACATACATACATACATACATACATACATACATACATACATGCATGCATGCATACATACATACGTACATACATACATACATACATACATACATACATACATACACACACATACATACATACATGCATGCATACATACATACATACATATTTACATACATACATATGTATACATACATACGTACATACATACATACATACACACATACATGCATGCACGCAAGCATGCACACATACATATATGCATACATACATGCATACATATATGCATACATACATGCATGGTTATCTACATGCATACATAAAACTATACGCGTACAGACATGCAAACATACATACGCACACACGCATGACTACACACATGCACACATACATAACCCAAACGCACGTACTCATATTCATACAGACATGCATGCGTGCATGCATACACAGGTAGATACGTTCATGCATACATACGTACATTCATACATCTCTACATCGATATATGTATATGCATATACAGACATGTCTGCATACATACATGCATGCATGCATACAAACAAACAAACGTACATACATGCATACCTACATACGTACATACATACGCACATGCATGCATACGTTCAGACAAGGATACGCACACACACAGACGTACATTCATGCATGCATACAGATACACAAACATACATACATGCATGTATGCATACATACATGCATGAATGCATGACTGCAAGCACACATACATACATACATACACGTGTATGTATATAGTTATGTGTGTATGATTGCACGCATGTCTGTATGTATGAGCATGTGCATGCATGCATGTGTGTATGTATGTATGCGTGCATGCATGTATGTTGTATGGATGTATGCGTCGCGATCCATATCTCTACATACGGATGTATGTATGAATAAACAACGACCGATGTGTATATATACGTGTACTAAAGAATCTACGGTTGGGCATGTGCGTAAGTGTATTGGCCTGCAACGCTGTAGCTATATACCCATGACCATGTACATGTATACATACATATACACATACATAGAGAACACGTGTACACACATGTGTTGCATACATGTGTACGTATCTGTATATATATGTGCATATTTAAATATGTATATATATACATAACTATATATATACACATAGACCCTCGCCTGTCTTCCTCCTTTCACGTGCACTCGACGCCCCGTGCCCCCTGGCATGTTGAGGCGTGGTATGACCCCCCCACCCCCTCTGCTCGCAGACCCGTGCCCGCATCGCCCCCCTCTCCCGAAGGTCCCTGGGAGCCCCGACGCCTCTTCCCGCGCTCTCGAAAACGTTCAGGATGATCAAGACGGCTTCCAAGACGACCCCAACAAGCCACCAAGGCTGCCAGGATGGTCCAAGATGGCTCCATGACGGCCAAAGATGGCCCCGACAGGGCTTCGACGGAATTCCCGAAGAGGCCGTTCAGTTTCTGCATTGGGTTTTCGCTGATCACCTGTTCGGACTCCCGTCAGCGCTCAAGACGGCCCAAGAAGGCTCCAACGTGACCTCAAGAGGGCCAACGAGAGCCTCACGAGGGCTTCAAGACAGCCCAATCGGGTTCCAAGATGGCCCAACAGCTGTCCACGAGGACCCAGAGAACCTGCCCAGACGGCACAAGAGCGCCATCAGACGGCCCGAGAAACCCCCAAGAGCCTAAAAGTGTTCGCGATCATACGGTTGCCGTTGCTTGCCCAAGCTCGAAGCCAAGTCCACCTTGAAATGAAATTTGACAAGTATTCCCCAAACAGTGCTTGCACTTAGGGATTCGCACTGCGCTTCTAAAGAACTGTGTCTGGCTGGCGGTCTTGCGGTTCTGTGCTCGCCGTCGCTGGGCGGTCGCCGCCTCGTCACCGCCCGTCGTCTGGGGCTGGGTGGCGGTCTGGCAGCTATGTGCTCGCCGTTGCCGGACCGTCGCCGCCTCGTCACTGCCCGCCGTCTGGACCCCGCTGGCGGTCTGGCGGCTCCGTGCTCGCCGTCGCCGCCTCGTCACCACCTCGTCGCCACCGTCGTGTGGGCCCGGTTGGCGGTCTGGCAGCTCCGTGCTCGCCGTCGCCACCTCGTCGCCGTCCCGTCGCCGCCTAGATTGTACAAAAAAGATCGCACCACACAGATTGCACAACATATAGTCTCATCTCTAAAAGAATATTAGAACCGGCCTCTCCCCCCCGGATTCAAACGCTCACCTTTTCGTATCGCAATTGTCATTTGATTTTGCCCCTATCGTCCATCCGAAATACGAAGTCATATCATCCCAGCCCAAGCGGAGCTCGCCCCCCTCCTTCCTCTGCAGCGAAAATGGTATGCGCGCGCGCTCGTCAATCAAAAACCGTCAATCTCCAAAAAAGTGCACGCGCGCGCGTCGTCGCGCGCGCATGCCGAAATCCATCAAAAACGTGAGTTCCCGTAGGAATTGCAAATCGAGTGCCACGAAACATTTGTTGAACCAAAAAAATACAACATGCGATCGCGCTCTTGCAGATTCTTCTGAGAAAAACAACATTGGTGTTTCAAATGTTCTATACAATGCTACCAAACGGGCCTCTCGCGCGCGAGTGTCGAGATCGTTCGACCGCCCTTCTGCGCGTGCTGTCGCATGAACCCTTTGCAGCAAATTGGAACGAAGTGCACACGCGCGTGCCGTAGCGCGCGCATGCCGGAATCATTCAAACACCGTAGATTGCTTACGCGTTTCAACACCGAGTTTCCAGAACACAAAAAAAAACACATGGTGGCAACATCAGTTTTCAGAACAAGCCTGCGCGCGTGTTCTTGCGCATTCTGAAGAAAACTGGAAGTGTTGCAACATCGCCATCGCATTCTGCCAAGCGGGCCTCTCGCGCCGAATGTCGAGCTCATCCGAACGCCCTTGCGCGCGTGCTGGGATGGGCACGATGAGTGTCGAATAATACCACGCGGGCCACTCGCGCGCGTCGGCCGCGCCCACATGTCGAACTCCCTGCAAAACCTTCGTCGCTGGCGCGAGGACATCGTCACCGTTATCGGCGGCACGATCAACATCGGCACCGTCATTGGCCTCGCCGTCGTCATCGCCACTATCGTCATCATCATCGCTACCCCCATCATCGTGTCGACCGTTGTCGGCGTCGCCTTGATACCGCGCCCGCCTAAGTCACCGACTCGCACTGAAGCGCCCGCTGGGAAATGCACAGCGGTCAGCGCCACCGCGGCCGCGTCGGTCGCGCCGCACTAGCTGGCCGCTGCGCGCGCGAGCATGCGTGGGCCAGCGCGGTCGCAGAAACGCACCAGCCAACGCCAAGCACTCATCACAATCGCCGCCGCATGGGTTTTGCAAACCCAATTGCGGGTGGGTGGATGGGATGATTGCGCGAGCAGTGGAGTTGACAACGCACTGCGAGCATGTGCGAAGTCCACTACATGGATTGTACAACATAGGTTGCACCACACACATTTCACCACGCCGATTGCACCGCAAAGCTTCACGGTACAGATTGCATCATATCTGTCACCACCTATACTGCTATACAGAGATTGCACAACATAGCTTGCACCACAATTGTTGCACCACGTCGATTGCACAGCATGATGATTGCACCACCTGTTTTGCACCACTAAGGCTGCCCCATATAGATTGCACCGCGTCGGTTGCACCACGGGGATTGCGCACCACAAAAATTGTACAACCTAGTGTGTACAGCCTCGATGGCACAACGTCGATTGCACATAGATTGTACCGCATGTATTGCACCACATCGACTAGAGCACATAGATTGCTCCACAAAGATTGCACAGCATGCATTGCACAACAAGTAGTTCACAACATGTGTTGCACTACGCAGGTTTCTCCGCATACATTGCCCCATCTAAAATGCGCGACCCACTCTGGTAGAAACACACTACTTGTGGTCCACGCTGGCAAGCATAAAATGTGATATGCTGTGACTGGCATCATCGTCAAAGTCATGACCGTCAGCCACGTGAATACCAAACGATGCAGTTACCAAGAGAGTCAATACTATCAGCCTGTGATGGAGGATCGTATCGCTGTGTAGTGCTGCGAATAGGTCGTACACCTGCTGCACGTATTTGTCGCATGCGCAACGGCTTTCTGGGGGGCAGGTCGAATCGATGCCAAGCGGCAGAAGTGGGGGATGAGGCGTCGGGAGGCGACAGGAAAAGGGGGGAGAATAAAGAGGGGGGATGGGATGCGAAGGGAAAAAGAGAGAATGGGGAGGGGGGGCAGGGGAGGGGCATGAACTGGTGGAGGAGCAGGAGAACGAGGAGGAGGAGGATGAGGAGGAGGAGGAGGAGGGGGGGGAGGAGCAGCAGGAGGAGGGGGGGAGGGGGAGGGGAAGCAGGAGGAGGGAGAGGAGGAGGAGGAGGAGGAGGAGGAGGAGAAGGAGGAGAAGGTGGAAAAGGAGGATGAGGAAGAAGGAGGAGGGGGAGGGGGAGAAGGAGTAGTAGGGAGGAGGTTAAACGACGGCGACGACGACGACGACGACGACGACGACGACGACGGTGGCAGCGGCGGTGCGGCGGCGGCGGCCAGCCCGCGCGGCCCCCCGCGGCCACGGCGAAGAGAGCCAGGAAGGCGCAGTGAGTGCCCCACATCGTCCTGTCGACGTGGGCGTACCTGCCAGCCCGCTGCAGAAGCACGTGTTGATTTGGACGTGGGCGTGCCTGGCGCGTCGCGGCGGCAGCCCCGGCGACACGATATGCCCTGCAAGCGGATAGCGTGTCGCTCCGCCCTGCAGGGCGGCAGGCTGGGAAAGGCTCGGGACATGCAGGCTTGGAAAAGGGGACGTGGTCAGCATGTCGCTCCGAAGTGAGGTGGGCCGCGAGGCGTGGTGGGCCAGAATCGGCGGCGCGACACGCTAAGCCAATTCCTGACCGCAGCTCTCTTTAAAGAGAACCCACGGAGAGGGATCGACCGAGAGGCCCCAAAAGCGAACGAGGCGAAGGTCAAAAGGCGTAACCTGCGAAGGGACCGACCGAGACGCCAAAAGGGGACGCGAAAACCTTGTAGGGACAGCTGCACGCTGGCAAGCTTGCCGATTAATGCATTAAGTACAGGCACGAAGTCTGATCAGCAACACTTGGCTCTGGGTCTGGGTGCATCATCGGGTACAGCTTTACTCTTCGAGGCCACGTGAAGGTGAGGTAGGGGCAGAGGTGGGGCTAGAGGAAAATCGCTCTGAACGGCCCCTGGGAGGGGAAAATGTGAACACCCAGCTGGCCTCGTTCCACAACCCCACCTTGGGAGAACCACCCTCTACGCAGCCCCGAATCCTCAACCTTGTTTCGTTTCTTTGCTCGCGCATCCTGAAGGGGGCACGCCCCCGCGCACACCCTTGCGCGCCAGCCGCGTCAGGATACCAGCGGCGCACACGCCCTAGAGACTCCAGGACACGACCCATGCTGCCGCTGCACCACTGCCCACTGCCCGTCGCTCTCGCAACCGCTGATCCCAGCACTGAAGGTGGGCCCTCGCCCTTACGGTCAGGAACTCTTGCTTAGCTTGCCGCGGCGGCGGCCCCGGCGACACGCGGATGGCGTGTCGCTCCGCTCCGCGGGGCGGGAGGCTTTGAGAGGCTCGGGGCGTTGACGCTCGGCGACCGGGCCGTGGATAGCATGTCGCTCCGAGGCGTGGTGGGCCAGAACTGGCGGGGCGACGCGCCAAGCAGCGCCTCGTCCTCGCCCTCGTCTGCGTCCCGCGCTCGGGGTAGCCGAGGTCTCGCCCAGTGCCCGCCCGTGGGCGCCTCGTGGGCGCCCCGCGCTGCCGGGGGGGGGGGGGGGCGAGGTTTCGCCTGTTGCTCGCCCCGTGTCTGGCCTGCCACGGCCTTGGGCGCGGTGGGGCTGACCGTAGCAGCGCCTCATCCTCGTCCTCGCCCTCCTCGCCTGCGCGCGCGCGGTCGCGGGCGCACTGCAGGGGCAGATGTTGACCGCCGGG
>CAUYUJ010003462.1:52500-60000 GCA_963575745.1 Prorocentrum cordatum | reverse complement strand
TACTCCTACTACTCAGATTGTTGCGAATACTGATGCTACTACTACTACTCTACGACTACTATTCCTACGAATAGTACTACTACTGCTACTCCTACCACAACTACTACCACTACTACTACTACTACTACTACTACTACTACTACTACTACTACTACGACTACTACTACGACGACGACTACTACTACTACTACTACTACTACTACTACTACCAGCGGGAATACTTGCGATAGTAAGAACAGTTGTAGCAGTAGCAGCAGCAGCAGCAGCAAACAAATAAGTTCGAGCAGTAGCAGTAGGAGTAGCAGCACTAGTAGTGGTAAGAATACTAACCCTCGTAGTACTAGAAATAGTAGTAGTAGTAGTAGTAGTAGTAGTAGTAGTAGTAGCAGTAGTAGTAGTAGTAGTAGTAGTAGTAGCAGTAGTAGTAGTAGTAGTAGTAGTAGTAGCACGCGTAACAGCAGTAGTAGCAAGAATAATATCACTTGGGAAAATAGTGATAGTTGCAGTAGTAGTAGAAGTAGGAGTATTAGTAGTAGTAATAGTAGTAGTACTACTAGTAGTAGTAGTAGTAGTAGTAACCGTCGTCGTAGTAGTAGCAGTAGTAACAATCGTAGTCGTAGTAGTAGTAGTAGTGTTCGCAGTACTAGTAGTACTACTACTACTACTACTGCTACTGCTACTGCTACTACTACTACTACTACTACTACTACTACTACTACTACTACTAGTAATAGTAGTCGTAATACAATAGTGGTAGTAGTCGTAGTAGTGGTAGTGGTACTGGTAGTGGTGGTGGTGGTCGTAGTAGTTGTAGTAATAGTAGTCGTAGTAGTAATAGAAGTGGTAGTACGACCCGTAGTAGCAGTAGTAGAAGTAGAAGTAGTACGAACAGCAATAGCAATGAAAACAAAACCGTAGTGATAGTAGTGGAGCACTGGCAGTAGAAATATAAGAGGAAGTCGTAGCAGTAGTGGTCGCAGTAGTAGGCGGTGGTAATGGCCGTGGTAATAGTAGCGGTGGTCGTACAAGTTGCAATAATGACAAGAATCATAATGACGCAACTGCAGCGGCAGTAGAACTGGCAGTGAAATATGTAGTGTTCGTGGGAGCGGGATTGGAGTGAACGTCGGAGCGGTATTGCTTGTCCAGCTGACTGCGAGTCCCGATGGTCCGTTTTAACTGCAAAACCTTGGGTGCAAGCAAGTGAGAGCTGCTCGTTGATATTGGGACTGCTGGTTCGACTCGCGCTTGTCATCGTGGTACTGCTTGATGCACCAGCGTTGGTGCGATTGGTCAGTCCTTGCCGCCTCGTGAAGGATAAAGGGGCGACAAGCAGGAGCAGAAGGATGTGGATGATAAGTTGCAGCAGAAGCGGCCGAATGCCAGTAGGAGCCCTGGTATGCAATCAAAAAAACCTGCAACTACTACTACTACTACTACTACTACTACTACTACTACTACTACTACGACTACTACTACTACGACTACTACTACTACTACTACTACTACTACTACTACTACTACTACTACTACTACTACTATCACTACGATCACTACTACTACTACTACTACTACTACTACTACTACTACGACTACTCCTACTCCTACTACTACGTACTAGGACGACGACACGACGAAGACACTACCAAGACGACTGACATGCACAACGACCACGAACGGACGACGACTACGACTATGATACTACGACTGACTACGACGACTCACGTGACGACGACGACGACTTTAATACTTTCTACGACCACGACCACGACCACTACCACTACCACTACCACTACCACTACACTACCACTTACCACTTTTTACCACTACAACTACTACTCTGCGCTCCTACTACATCTACTACGACTACTGTGTAGCGTGCTACTATGATACTGCTACTACTACTGCTTACTGCGACTGCACTACTATACTACATACTACTACTACTAATATCTACTACTACTTACTACTTTTTACTAACTTACCCTTTTTTACCTTAAAAAACCCTACTACTACTATACTACTACTACTACTACTACTATACTACTTAATACTGCTTTAGTACTGCTACTCTGTACTACTACTTATAGCTACTACTACTTACTGATTACTTACTACTTACACACTACTACTACGTACTACTACTACTAACTACTATTATACTACCTACTACTTACTACTTACTACTTACTACTACTTTTACTACTACTACTACTACTACTACTACTACTACTACTACTACTACTACTACTACTACTACTACTACTACTACTACTACTACTACTACTACTACTACCACTACTACTACTACTACCTCATTCCTCATTCCTCCTCCCTCCTCCTTCCTCCTCCCTCTTCCTCCCCTCACGCTCTTCGTTCGCGTCCTTCTCGCCTCCTCCTCATTCTCCTCCTCCCTATCCCTCGCTCCTCCTCCTTCCTCCTCCTCATCATCATCATCATCATCATCCTATCATCATCATCATCATCATCCTACTCCGCGCTCCTCCTACTCCTCCTCCTCCTCTTCCTCCTCCTCCTCCTTGCTTCTCCTCCTCGCTCCTCCTCCTCGCTCCTCCTCCTCCTCCTCTTTCTCCTCCTTCTCCTCCTCCCCCTCCTCGCTCCTCGTCCTCCTCCTCCTCATCCTCCTCGTCCTTCTCCTCCTCCTCCCTCATCCTGGCTCCTCGATCCCCTCCTCCTAACAGGCGCTAGCCAACAGTGTATGATCGGCCAGAGTCCATTCGCACCTTCTTCCAGCGGCATAAGCAGCTGGAGGAGGTCGAGGTGTAGGCCGCCAGAGGCCCCTTCCCCCCAGGCCGAGAGGGCGGCAGGGCTGGGGAGCTTGACAGTCAGACCAGACCTCGATCATCCATGCGACGGTCCTTCTCCTCTTTTTCCTCCTCCTCGTCCTTTTCCTCCTCCTCCTCCTCTTCCTCCGCCTCGTCCTCCTCTTCCTCTTCCTTTTCCTCCTCCTCCTCCTCCTCAGCCTTCCTCCGCGTCGGCCTTCCACCTCATCCGCCTCCTCCTCCTTCTCCTCCTCCGCCTCCTCCACATCATCCTCATCGCAGCCGAGCGAGACTCGCGTGCTAGGCACCGGTGCGTGTCTCGAAACGGGCAGCGCCAGTAGCTGAACACGTAGGGGCTCAGGGCCCTGCCTCCCCGGTCCGTCAATATCGTTCCCATGTCCATCTCTGTCCGTTGCTTCAGTCCCTCTCCCTCCTCCTCCTCCTCCTCCTCCTCCTCCTCCTCCTCCTCCTCCTCCTGCTCCTGCTCTCCTCCTCCTCCTCCTCCTCCTCCTCCTCCTCTTCCTCCTCCTCCTCCTCCTCCTCCTCCTCCGCATCCTCCTTCTCCTCCTGCAGCTGCTCGATAGAACCTCTGCACCAGCGCGGCTTCCACGCTCTACCGTACCTTCATCTCCCTTCTGGCGCACCGCCCGCCAGGAGCTGGACGTCCGCGGGACGCGGGCCCGTGTCACGGCGTGTGCCCGCTGGGCCCGCGGATGGTGGCGCCTCTCCGCGTCGCTCTGTACATTCCCCTCTCGGCCGTGGAATCTCAGAGGCTAGTGGACACGTGGAGGACGATACGAGCAGATATCATTCTTCTCCCAGGGACACGGATGCGAGAGACGAACGGCGATGCTGTCACAGGGATACCTTTGGGAGGTGGGGCCTTCGCCTTGAATGCGGGATGGAGTTCAGGACCCTCCTCGAACAGTTCGGCGGGATGTACGTTACTCGCGGGGAACATGTTCAGGGCCAAACATGTCAGGAGCATCAACGCCCCCCCATCATCGGCCCAAGGACGAGGCCTTGCTGTTCGTCTTCGAAATCGCAGTGTAGACTTGAGTGTGATCTTGATGTACGTCCCCCCATCGGAGATGCCTCGGCAAAGAAACGTAAGGCTCTGGAGAAGGGCTCTGCACAAGTGGTCCGATGGGGAATCCAGCAGATTCAAAAGGCGCCCAACAGGTCCACACCTATCTTCGCGGGGGACTTCAACACACAGATGGGCCTCAGAGCAGGCTCGCGTACTTACGCTCCGTCGACATCGGCGGCATGGTGGCAACAGGAACGGCCCCTGGCGCGTCCATACCACATGGGGGAGCAGAACGTGATTGGGAATCTGATCCAGGATGAACTGCTGGCCCCTCTGGACATGTATGATGCGGTGACGGCAGATCGACAGGGGGGTCCGACATATTATTCACATAGTGGACATACCAGTACGATCGATCACATCTTCATTCCACCAGGGCTCCGAGACCAAGCATCGGCATGCAAAGTACTATGGAACCCAGCGAAGCGCCTTCAGCTCATCCCCTCGCAGCACCCTCGAGACCATGTCCCGATATTGCTGCAGATGACGGTCGAGAAAAAAATCGGGCCCGGCGGCGAAATCAGAGGAGGGATGGGATCGAAGCCCGCCTGCGGCAGCTGTTCGGCGCGGTGGGTCAAGACGAAGATTTCCTGGACGACCTCGAGAGAGCGATGGTGGAGCACGAGCATGTCATGCGGCAGCAGCTGCGAAGAGGGGAGCTGGACCAGGCGGGCGCGGCAGGAGTTATCGGCACGGCGTGCACGACGGGCGGAGCACGCTTCGCACAGAAGCCCCAAGAGGTGGATCCCGCGGTCGCGGCCCTACGAGAGCGGCGGCTCGAGTCGGTTCGAATGCGAAGCGTTGGAGGCCTGAAAAGGGGCACCAACACCAACACAGGGGTGTGCCTCCACAGGGGGAAGATGATCCTAGATGTCGGTGTTGGTGGTAATATGTCGGCCATCTTTGAAGCCAGAATATGACCACCATCACCGGGATCGGGATCTTCTACCCTCGGTGGAGACACACCGCCGAAAATGGTGTTGGTGTCAACCTTACGAAAGCGAGCTCATAGTACATCTTCGAGACGTCGGAGAAGCATCAGGACTTCGACGATCTGATGCACGACAGACTACACTCTCTCCGGGTCATGAGAATCGACTGACGGCAGATATTGATACACACAAAGCGACGAGTACAGATGGACATGATTCAGCTTCACAGGTGGACAGCTACGACCAGGGCAGAGCAAGATCACAGATGCCGATGAGGAGTGTTTCGCCTATGAGAGTTTCTCCGGATCAGCTGGAAATGGATGCAGACAGAATGAAAGAGGAGTTGATAGTGATCAAAAAAAAATACGACATGAGAGCTGGAAAGCATGGCATGAATCACGACGCAGATTGGAAGCAGAGATCGCACATGCGCATAACGAACACAAGCACGCAGACGTACATCGATGTATGTTCGTGCTGGCGGCGAAGCAGGGGGGACCTCGGAAGCGTCGATACAACCTACCCCCACACATGAGAGTAGAACTGAGTGGCATACACAATTGAGCTTGCCAGCTGAAGGTGAAGGCATGGATGCAACAGATATGGACATCGAGCGGATGCTGAACTACTTCAGCACGCCTATTCATCCCGTGCCGACGGATGAGGAGGAGCTCGAGTCGACCGCGAAGCAGGATAGGAACGACTTTCAAATGACGTCGAGGCAGCTGCGTCGTAGCCACAAGCGGCGGGCGGCCCCGCCGTGGAGTTTCCCGCTAGAGTTGCACCTGATGGCGGCGGATCCCAAGTACCTCCAAGTACCTATCGGTGGGGCCTCAAGAGCGCCTGGAACTAAGGAGCCATCCCGATCTCAGAGGCGGAATCCACCACACCAGCGAAGATATTGGGAAGATTTACATATCTTACGTCGACGTTTGAAACGCACGCCGATCATGGGGAATATAGCGTGGGGAGTGTCGATCGCGAAGCATAATGGCAAAGTGGGAACATTGGGGAAACGTTTTATCGACGTGATGTGCCCGTACTGGAAGGGGCATTACGGGGGGATCCTAAAACAAAACCTTAAAAAGATGAAGATGAAGGAGGCATGCTGGCCGGAGGAGCTTCATGGATTTCTCCCACGTCGACAACAAGAGGACGATTGCTGCGCAGTTGTGTATGGGCCATTCCATCGTATACATCGCGTAGCACGCTTGAATCACATGCACGACATGTCGAATGCCTTCGCCTCGACGACGGCGCGAGCTAGGACCGACGCGATCGACCAGCTATTCCAGCCCTCGGACGCAGCCATGATGCATTCTCGATTTCAGACCTCGGGGATAATGATGATCTTCGACACGGGGGATACCAGGCCTTGGCGAGATTCCCGAAACCTAGCCATTCGACACCGATGAGGGGGATTGATGGGGTCGAGTGAGGAGCCCGTGGTCGTCGCGAAGGTGATGGGAGGGCCCCATGAGATCGTGGATCGAGTCGCGATCTTCGAACGAGGCGGAAACGCATCTTAGATGCGGGATATATAATTCGACACGCTGCGGTGCGACTACGGTGTCCGCCGACGATATATTTGATAAGATGCCGGTCGATGACGTGACGCAGATGACGATCGACGAGAAACTGAAACACAGCGATACCGTGCTCAATGGAGTCTTGTGAGAGAAGGGTCTTGTTCAAAGCTATAGCAAGCGAGAAGCTGTGCCATGCCTTCGTACCCATCGAGCGAACCGAGCCTTCACGACGGAGTTTAAGAACGGCACGGCACGAGCTAGAGCTAGATGTCTTGGGATCCGATACGCCTGGAACCTATCGAGCATGGAAGAGTTTCGTTACCGACGTGCTGCCGTCCATGCTGGATGGGGGAAGTTAGGCAAGGTCTGGACCAGCCGAACGAGTAAATCATTGAAGATACTGGCCATTAGGGGCCACGTGGTGGAGGCGACGCGTTCTGCCAATGAACCACTCGTGTTCCCGAGGGCCCAAACCCAGCAGATGGACGGAATGTTGGCTAAGTATCTCAGAGTACTGGAGCGTGGCAAAGCTACGGACTGGTCAGGCGAGCACCCGCACTCGTCTGCGAATTCGCTCAGGCAGAAGTGGCACCTAATTCCGATCCGCTTCGAGCAGGCGGCCAGGCGCTTCGGGTGGGTGTAACAGATGGCCAGGGACGCTGTCGCGCACCAGCAAGTGATCGCCTTGATTTGGGAGCACCTTGAAAACATACCTCCTACCCTTGATGATGCAGGCCATCTCCGAAAGTGTGCACCCCCACTGGCTTTCCAGTTTGAGCGGGACTTATGGGCCTTCGCGGGCATCAGTGGCACTGAGAACTTCTTCGAGGCCTGGGAAAAGGTAGGGTACTCTTGGAGGGCGTTGATTCTGGAGGAGGAGGTTAGGGAGCTCTTGTGGAAGGTGGACCCGAAGATCCTGAAAGCCTCGATCTTAGCGGAGGGGTTCTCGTCCTTCTCGCTCTTCTCCGTTGTTGTGTTCTGCTGCTCTTCCTCCTCCCCTTCCCCTCTCTCTCCCTCCCCTCCCCCTCCCTCCCCCCTCCCCTTCTGGCTCCTCGCTCTCCTCCTCCTCCTTTTCCCAGTTTGGCTTCTAATGTGTTCCTGCTCGTTTCGTGCATGTTTTTTTTTTTGAGGAGGTGTTTAGAAGCAGATTGAGGGGCCCTGCGAGA
>CAUYUJ010003462.1:37500-45000 GCA_963575745.1 Prorocentrum cordatum | reverse complement strand
CACAGAGCGCCGATGACACAGTCATGCAGGCCCCCGCCGCGGAGCACCTGGAGGTTCCAGGCCTGCACGACCCAGACCCCGACACGCTGGCAGCCACCCTCCAGGAGTCGATCGACGCCGCCCGCGGCCGCCTCCCCCCCGCGGCCGCCGAGGTCTGCACGGGCAGCCTCCGGCCCAGGGGCAGCGGCTTCTCCTGCTGCTCCTCCTGTGCCTGCGGTGCAGCGTGGCGGCAGCAGCGGCTCCTCCCCTGCAGCGCGCCAGCCAGGCGCTCCGCGGGAGCCTTCCCAGCGGACCAGGTCCCCCCAGTGGCGCAGGGGCCCAGGCTGCAGACGCCATGAGACAGGAGGCAGCCAGCAACCACAAGGCCGAAAGGCCAAGAACCGGAGGTGCAAAGGTGTGGCAGACACTGGGCCCTCCTTGATCCGAAAGCGAGCGAGGAGGGCCCTGGCGGAGTCCATTCGTGAAACCCGTCCCTTGGCCCCCCGCCCGATCCCGAAGCTTGAGCAGGCCAAACGAACCTCCCAGCACGATTGGCGTAGGCTCGGCACGAAGTTTGACTGCAGGAAACGCAAAGTTATCGCGAACCGCTCCAATGTTTTAGAAATGGCCCCTCCAATGTGTGCCCATGTTGCCCCTCCCCCAAGAATCGCGCCCTTGAATGGAAGGCGGGTTCTGGGTGGGCAGGTTTCGAACGAGCCCCATGCCCTACAGTACTGGGGAGAAACCAAACTCTTCTTTGGCAGTAAAATCGGGATGTCAGCGACCACCGATCCCACGTACCTCTGCAAGCCTGGTGTGGCACCCACCCCCGAGGGGAAGCAGAATCTGGCGCGGATCGCTCGTGGCCTCCGACCTTGTGTGAAAGGCCCACCCAATATTGTCGCAGAAGCCAATCTCAAGGATCTGCGCCAAGAATTCCACAGTCTCGACGTTCGTTGTCGCATGCCTTATAATCCTATAGTCCTCCTCCTCCTCCTCCTCCTCCCCCTCCCCCTCCCCCTCCTCCTCCTCCTCCTCCTCTCCTCCTCCTCATCATCATCATCATCATCAGCATCATCATCTCATCATCATCATCATCATCATCATCATCATCATCATCATCATCATCATCATCATCATCATCATCATCATCATCATCATCATCATCATCATCATCATCATCATCATCATCATCATCATCATCATCATCATCATCATCATCATCATCATCATCATTCGCCTCCTCCTCCTCCCCCTCCTCCTCTTCCTCCGCCTCCGCCTTGTCCTCCTCCTCCCCCTCCCCCTCCTCCTCCTCCTACTCCTCCTTTTTCTCTCCTCTTCAACCTCCATGGGCGTTCACAAGAGGCCCAAGCCTTTACAACAAAAACAACATACGATTTCTCAAATTTGTTGGCAGTGTCGAGGGCGCGGCGCCGGAATAAAGTGCACCGAAGTCCCAAGCGAGAGCGCGACTCCTTAGCACATTTCAAGAGAACCCTGGGCGAGAGTGCACTTGTGAGCACATTCTGTGCAGAAGGAAGAAGCGGGAACCGTCGAAATCTTTCGCCCAAAAACATATACTGTTGATCACCCCCCTGCGGTGCACCTGGTGTTTTCGAGTTAAGATGATGATCCCAGAGCGCGTACCCTGTTTTCTACCAGGGATAATCTTGAGGCTCAGGCTGCGCCCCTGGCCTCCGAACTACAACAACAACAAAACCAACAACAATCAGTTTGAGACTGTTTGCTCCTATCTGCTCGCGTGCCAACCAATACGTATATGCCAAACCCTCGGTACCCGCCCTCGTCATCTTCGATCGTACCCCCTTGGGGGTATATCTTACTTTACATGCCACGTGCATGTAGCGCAGCCCCTGAAGCAAGGGAGGAGGGGACGGATGGAGCCCGAGGTCATGAGCCTCAAGACTTTCCCTGATAAAAAACGGGGTGCGAGCCCCGGGAAAGCCACTGCAATTGGAAAAATACAATGTCCACCGGTGGAGGGAATCAACAATAAGTATTTTCAAACATGAGAATTCAACAACAACAACAACAACAACAACAACAACAACAACAACAACAACAACAACAACAATAACAACACCAACACCAACAACAACACCAACAACAACAACAACAACAACAACAGCAACAGCAACAGCAACAGCAACAGCAACAGCAGCAACAACAACAACAAGACCAACAAAACCACCAACAACAACAATAACAACAACACAAATAATAACAATCAGTTTAACACTGTTCGATCCTATCTGCTCACGTGCCAACCAATACGTATATCCCAAAGCCTCGGTAACCGCCCTTGTCGTCGTCGATCGTACCCCCTTGTGGGTATATCTTACTTTACATGCCACTTGCATGTAGTACAGCCCCTAAAACAAGGGAAGAGAGGACGGGTGGAAGGGGGAGGGAGAAGAATGGAGCACGAGAGAAATTAGCACGAGGGGGGCAAGGAGCATAAAACAAGTGGTAGAACCAGACGGGCAGATCGGGTGGGCAGACACATAGCGGGCAGGTCGGGAAGGCGGGCCCAGGCGACCAGGTCAAGCAGGCAGGTTGCTGAAGCGTGGGTCCTGCATGAATCGCGTGGAAATCTCGAGCGATAGCGCGATTCCCAAGTAAATCGTAAGAAAAGCCAAAGCGAGAGAGCGTGATTCCTGAGCGCCGACGGCGCGTCGTCTGAATCAATTGCGAGGGAGCCCCACGCGAGAGCGCGATGCGTACATGAATTGTGATGAAGTCCCGCGCGAGAAGGCGATTTGGGAATAAATTGTGAGGAAGAATCAGGCGGGAGTCGCTGTTGTTGTAAACCGGGGGCCAGGGGCCCAATTTGAGCCCCGTGACCTTCTTTCATAAAAAAAAAGGTGCAAGCTCCAGGGGAAGCACTTCAATTGAAAAAAACATAATGGTCACCAGAGGGGGGCATCAACAATAGCTATTATTCAGTCGTGGATTTCAGACAAAAACAACAAAACAAAACAAAAAACTAAAAACAAAAACAAAAACAGCAGCAGCAGCAGCAGCAGCAGCAACAACAACAACAACAAAACATCGGTACAGCCACTCCCCAGCGGTGCGACCTGACCAGGACTTCGAGTCGAATCCAGCCGTGACGGCGCGGGCACTGTAGAAGGGCATCCGTATCGTTTCATGTTTCTCCTCGGACAACTACCTTCGGAGAGACTCACGGACAAGAAAGCTGCGAACAGGGCGTCGGGAACGAATCTGGTATCGCAAGTGCGAATTGTGTTCGCGGCCCTCGTCGGGCCATTGGTGCTCACACCGGCGCCGAGCCGTGACACGTGTTCCCGAGTGGCGCACAGAGCAAGAGGCGCGTCGACGGCGAAACGAGCTGCAAAAAAAATTAGGGCGGGGCGCTGCCGGGGAGGCATTCGAAACGTTCACCGTGACAAGGGCCCCCGGGGCGAGCTCCATGTTCTGCTGCAGAGGGAAGATCAAGCGCTGGCTCTTCTGGGCAGATGTAGATGGCAAGCAAAACCTCGATAGATAATGCTTCAACGACAGATCGAAGGGAAGCATCGAGCACCACAAGAGGACTAATGATGGTGATGTTGATGCTGATGCTCGTGCTGCTGCTGTTGATGACGACGATGATGATGCTGATGATGATGATGATCATGATGATGATGATGATGATGATGATGATGATGATGATGATGATGATGATGATGATGATGGTCATGGCGATGATGATAATGGTGATGAGGATGACGACGACGACGGCGGTGCGGATGATAATGATGATAATGATGATGATGATGATGATGATGGTGGTGGTGGTGGTAGTGATGATGATGGCGATGATTAAGATGAGGAAGATGATTATGATGATGATGATGATGATGATGATGATGGTGATGGTGATGGTGATGATGATGATGATGATGATGATGATGATGATGCTAATAATGGTAATGGCGATGACGATGATGATGATGATGATGATGACGATGGCGAGAATGATGCCGATGACGATGATCAAAATGATATTGATGATGGCGACTCTGATTATGAATAAGAGTATGATGCCGATGATGAGTATGATTATTATTATGGCTACAATTATGATCATGATGATTATGACTATGATTATGATGATTTGTGAGTATGCTGATGATGATGCGTATGATGAGAATAATGATGATGGCGACGATGCTGATGACGACGGTGATGATGCTGCTGATGAAATGATGAAACTCATGATGGTGATGGTAATGGTCGAGGTGAAGGTGGTGGTGATAGTGATGATGGTGATGATGATGATGGTGGTGGTGGTGGCGATGCTGTGTTCATGGGCGAAAAGAAAGACAAATGGAGGCATAGTGATAAGACGATAAGGCAACAGGCAGATAATGCGAAAACGAGGGATATAGAGAAAAAGAAATAGGGAGATAAAGAAAGAGGGAGTGAGCGAAAGAGAGAGAGAGAGAGAAAGACGGGAAGAGAGAAAGAGAGAGAGAGAGAGAGACAGATAGAGAGACAGAGGAAGGTGTGCTTTATCTTCCAGATTGCCCTCTCGCCCTGTCCCTAGTCATTGTGTATGATCTGGCTTGCAACTCTGATGCCCAGCATCATGCAATCCGATTGGGGTTGGCAGCGGCCTTCTCGTCAGCCAATAGAGAACTACTGGTACGATTGGACGGAACTTGACTCACAACGCGCTTGCGATCGCAAGTCCCAATTCTTGGGGAGGGTGCTCGCCAGCACGGTGGCAACCCAACTTCGTACTAGTCTCACTGTGGGTGGGCCGCTTGGCTATGCTCACGACCAGCCTCGAGTATATGGGCTCAGGACGGTGGAAGCCATACAGTTTGTGCACGCCCGCGAAAGCAGGCGGGCGAAAGGACTGGGACAGCGACCCAACGCGACTATCGATCTCAACATGAATTTGGATTCAGATGTCGCCGGGCACGGTGCGTTTGCAGCCCGCACGCGGCTGGACCTGCAAAACAGCTTGCGCACCCCCGCCAGAAGCTTACGAAGTCGTTCCACACAACGACAAAGAGAAAGAATACTTCAGTACGCCGAATCACCTCGTAGTGAAAGGAAGGCGGACCATGTCGAAAAGTCTGAACATCAAGCAGCGGCAACGTGCAACCGAACACCCCACACATTCCTGACCGTGCGCACTCGAGACATCGCGTATAACAATTACCGTGTGATTTACCCAACACACCCGCAACAAGTAATTCAAGCAATGGGCCTACTGTTTGCGGGTGGTAGCATGACAAATATCGCAAGTTGGAATGACAACGCCATGGGAGGCTTACGCTTCCCACGATTTACAAATACATTTGGAAAACACACTGCCCTACAACATGTCTGCACAGCAGTGTCCTGGGAATGACACGACTGCGCTGGACCTGCCAGTGGCCCACGAGAGTGGCGACGGTCGCGAAGGAGACAGCCCCCCTGCAGGAGCCGCGGGGTCTGCTTTAGGCACGCGGATGACACCACAGCGCTTGGGCCTGCCAGAGAGCCCACATAGCAGCAGACAGTTACGCGGATGGCAGCACCCGCTGGGAGCCGCGAGGTCTGCCCTGGGTGCACGTCAGGCGCCAGTGCACCTGGGCCTGCCGAGCCTCCGCGAAAATGGCGCCCCTTGCGCAGGTGGCAGCGCCTTCATACGCCGCGAGGCCCAAGCTGGGCACGCGCCCATGTTGCAACGGCACCCGGCACCCCGGGAGTCCACGAAAGCGGCACCCGTCGAGCAGGTGGCAGCACCCCGAGGGGACCGCGAGGTCTACTCCGTGGGCGCGTAGAAGACACCGTTGCGCTGCGCCTCCCGGAAGCCCACGGAGGTGGCGCCAGCTGCGCGGGTGGCAGCACGCCCCATACGCCGCAAGGTTTAGTTTCGATGCGACCGCATGTTCGCACTGCGCTGGGCCTCCAAAGAGTTCACAGAAGTGGCGCCAGCTGCGTGGCAGCACCCTCCAGGGAGCCCCCGGGTAGTTTGCGCGCGCGTATGGCACCACTGGACCCGGGCCTCCCAGGAGCCCACGAAAACGGCGTCACTTGCAAAGGTGGCCGCACCCCTTATGCCGCGAGGTATACTTTGGGTGCGCGTCTGACAGCACCGTGCGCTGCGCCTCCCAGATGCCCAAAAGCGGCGCTAGTTTCGCAACCAGAAGCATTCCCTTTCTAGGGGTCCTCAATCTTCCGAAGGGGAGCCCGGAAGCAATAAAAATACAGCAGGTTCGCGCCCCTGAGGCTATACTCCATCGAAAATTACGACGCGCCCGCGCCTGCAAGGACAGAATCGCTTGCGAATCGCGCAAGATTCGCGCTCACGAAACCAATCTCAAGCAAATTGCACCAGGCTCGCGCTACCCAAGCCACAGTCCTGTCTATGAATTACAAGAGCCTCGCGCTCCACAAGCCGCACTCCGACACGCCAGACTCGCACCCCTAGACGCAAGCCCATTTCTCACCTTAAACTAGTTTCGCGTCCCTCAAACTACCATCCCTCTCAAAATGAGCCACACTTAGTTTGACACTAGCTATAAATTGCGGCATGCCGCGCTCCCGAAGAAAGTCTCGAAAATAGTATCCCTCGAAAATTGCCCCGCCTTGGCTATCCCAAACCCACACCGCCGCGGAAATTACCCCTTGCCCGTACCCCACAGATTACACTCGACTCGCCCCCCCCAGGCCACAACCCTCTCTGTAAATAATACGACCCTCCCGTCGGCGAAGCAGCCGCGCACCATAAATTACTACGCGCTGGCGCCCCCCAAGGACATGTGAGTGAAGATGTTGAGCCCCTGTGTAATTTTGAATGCTGCGCACAGCCTCTACACTGCACGGCTGAAAACGGCAGAACTGTCACCAGCAGACGCATTCCAAGCACGATCTTTGTGCAAGAGCCTTGGTGTCCGCACCCCTTGGAGGAGGTCACGCTACAAAGGCTTCAGTGCTCGGCCAGGCGAGGCAAAGCCGGATGAGCAATACCTTTTCTGGAGCGACAGCTGATACTTCTGGGCAAGATCGCGCGCATGGCCGACGGCCCAGCCGCGCGCGAGTTGCTCCAAGCCCAGAAATGTAGTCCTCCGAAATCCACCTCCAGTCCGCCGGCGAGGCCGCCCCAGACGAGGGGCGGGCGCGCAATGTGCGTGAACACGCTGCGACTGCACGCGCGCAGAAAAATTATCTTGGCGAAGGACCCAACCATATGCAAATGTGAATACCGCAGGGCAGGTGGGACGAAGCAAAAGGAATTCCCAATGTGGCCACGAACCGTGTGAAGGGTTCGCTACAATGGAGCGGGGCCGCCATGCGAAACCTGCCACTGAGGCCTTCGGTGGAGTTCCCTATGTCCCTGCGGGGCCACGAACCGTGTGAGGGGTGCGCCAAAATGGACCGGGGCCGCCATGCGAACCCTGCCACTGGGGCCTTTGGTGGAGCTCCCTATGGGGCCACGAACCGTGTGAGGGGTGCGCCAAAATGGGGCGGGGCCGCCATGCGAACCCTGCCACTGGG
>CAUYUJ010003462.1:27500-35000 GCA_963575745.1 Prorocentrum cordatum | reverse complement strand
ACCCTTCTCTGCAAGGCTTTTCTGCTGGACCCGCACCCCCTGGGCCGCGAATCCTCCTGAAATTCCTTTCGCCCGCGCCTCCTAGCAGTTTATTCGCGATCACAACATCAAGCGCCTTTGCACAGGACGCGGGGTCCACGCTGCGGGCGCCAGGACCCGTGACATACAGCTGTACACTCGGGCTCCCTGTGCCACAAGTCCCTTCTAGAATCCACACCGCCCGCGCCCCCACGGCCACGAACCTTAGCGAGATACGCCGACGGACAAGAGGGCGCGCCCGGTCGCGTAACCTCTGTCTGCCCCCAGAGGGAGGGCACCAGAAGGAGCAACCAAAGGTACCAAGAGGCCACCAAGACGATCAACGAGGCCCAGAATCACCAAACGGTTTGACCGAGATGTCCAAGATGGCCTCGAGACGCCTACAAATCCCTCTAGACTGGCTACGACCAGCAGCAGCAGCGGCTGCAGCAGCAACGCCACCACGACCGCGACCAGCAGAGCCACGACGACGGCCAACAGCAACACCGCCACGACGGCAGCCAGCAGAGCCACTTCCAGTAACGCCACCACGACCGCAGGCAGCAGCAACACCGCGATGGCGACCAGCACCGGCACGACTACGGTATGCGCCCAGCACAAGAGGCGCTACACTCCCAACAGCGGCGCCGCGCGCAGCAGTCCAAGCGCAACGAACGGCACCACAACGACCGCGACCAGAACGGCTACGACCAGCAGCAGCGCAAATACGAGCAGCAACAGCAGCAGCAACGCCACCACGACCGTGACCAGCAGAGCCACGACGACGGCCAGCAGCAACACCGGCACGACGGCGACCCGCAGCGCCACCCCCAGCAGCGCCACCACGACCGCAGGCAGCTGCACCACCACGACGGCGACCACCAGCGCCACAACTACGCCCAGCAGCAACAGCAACAGCAGCAGCAGCAGCAGCAGCTGCAGCGCCACTACCACAAGCAGCACCACGACGGACACTGGCAAGTCCACAACGACTGCGGCCAGCGGCACCACCACAACGGCCAGCAGCGGCACTACTACGACGGCGTCCAGCAAAGCCACTGCGAACAACGCCACCACGACTACAACCAGCAGCACCACCGCGACCGCGACCAGCAGTACCGCGACGACGACCAGCAACGCCACCACGACGGCGCCCAGCAGCCCCACGACAACAGCCAACAGCGGCCCCACCACGAAGGCGTCCAGCAGCACCACGACAACAGCCAACAGTGGCCCCGCCACAACGGCGACCAGCAACGCCACTACCAGCAGCGCCACCACGACAGAGGCCAGCAGCACCCCCACGACCGCGACCAGCAGCACCGCGACGACGGCCACGACTGCAACCAGCAACGCCACCGCGACAACGACGACGACGACGACGACGACGACGACGACGACGACCAGCAGCGCCTACACCAACGTTCACACCAGCACCATCACGACCCCGACCAGCAGAGCCGCAGCTACGTCCACGACGCAAGCCAGCAGCGCCACCGCCAGCACCACAACCACCACAACCACTACCAGCAGCAGCCCGCAGGGCAAGGAGCCCAGAATGGAGCGGCGGCGGAGGGCTGCCGCGCACCCGCCTGCGGGCTCCACCTCCTGGGTGTCGGACGGGGCTGCCGCACGCCCGCCTGTGGGCCCCACGCCCGGGCCCCCGCCCAAATGGCTGCCACCACCACCACTCCGAGAACCAGCACAGCCACCAGCACGACCAACGACAGCCCCACCACCACAGGGACCAGCAGCAACACCACGAGCAGGACCGGCAACAACACCAGCACCACCGCGACGCCGACCAGCAGCAACACGACCAGCACGACCTGCAACTACACCCTCACTGCTGCGACGGCGACCAGCAGCAACAGGTCGGGAGGTGGGGCGGGGCTGCCGCGCACCCGGGCGTGGGGTGGGGCTGCCGCGCACCCGCTTGAGGGCCCACGCCCAGACCCTGGACAACCACAGAGCTGGAGAGCAAGGAGGCGAGCTGGGCAGCAGAAGGCGACGAGCGGGGCAAGCGCGAGCAGGAAGGAGGCCTTGCGACGAGGAGGAACGAGGAGTGGAGCGGGGGCGGGAGGTGGGACGGAGCTGCCGCGCACCCGCCTGCGGCCGGGCGTGGGACAGGGCTGCCGCGCCCGCCTGCGGGCCCCACGCCCTGGCCCCTGTCCGCGCCAAGGCCGCTCTCGCCTGCCCCAGGTCCGCCGCTGAGCCTCTGGAAGCTCGTCCAGCCCAGGGGGTGGCCGCTAGGGCCCCGCCAGTACCAAAGCAACGCTGCTAGCGACACGGCCGCGACAACGACCAGCACCAGGAGGAGGACGAGGAGGCGGAGGAGCAGCAGGAGGCAGACGGCGCTGCGCGGAGGAAGAGGCTGGGGGAGGGCCCAGGGGGAAGCAAGGAGGAGGAGGCCAACGAGGCGCAAGCTCAGGAGGGGCTCCAGGAGGCACGCCAGAGCAGACCTGGAGTGTGTGCAGGCAGAGGTCCGTGGCCCACGCAGCTGCGCCCAGAGGACGAGGCGGCGGAGGCCTCAGCTGCGAGGCAGGAAGCAGCAACAGAGGAGAGGAGGAGAGAGGCAGCCACGCGGCTGCTGCTGGTGGCCACGGAGGGCGCGAGCGCGAGCCAGACGAGGAGCGCAGCGTGATGCCGCTTGGCCGCCACGCCCTGGCGAGGCCAGCGGGCCAGGATGCCTGAGGACGAGCCCGCGAGGAAGGGGGGGCTGAGGAGGAGGCCGACTCGCCCTGGCGAGACGCCTCGGCGTGGCCAGGGCAAGAGGCCAGCGCGCGGACAGCACCAGGCCCAGAGCGCCGAGGCAGGCGAGAGCGGGGACGCGGCCCCCAGGCGGCCGAGGAGGCCAGCGGCAGGCCAGGCGCCGAGGAGGCGCAGGCCAAGGCCAGCGCCGGCGCGTGCGACTCAGAGGCCTGGGTAAGAGAAGTGCCGCCCGCCCTGCGGGCCGCGGCAGTGGACAGCCCGCCGCAGGCCACCCCGCCAGAGCACGAAAGGCCGCCAGAGCCAGGAGCAGGCGGCGGGGGCCCCGACCCGCCAGCAGACGCACCGAGACTACGCCAGCAGCAACAGCAGCACCACCACGCCGACCACCAGCACCAGCAGCAACACAGTAGCCACCACGACGAAACCCAGCACCACCACCGCCACCACCACGACCGCGACCAGCACCGCCACAACGACAGCGACCAGCAGCCAAACGACTACGACCAGCCGCGCCACCGGCATTACGACGACAGGCCACACCACCACCAGCAACACCACCACAAGCAGCATCACCACGACGACGACGCCCAGCACTACCACCACCACCACCACCACCACCTCGACCGTGACCAACACCGCCACGACGACGGCGGCCAGCAGCCAAATGACTACGACCAGCAGCGCCACCAGCATAACGACGACAGGCAACACCAGGAACACCAGCAGCACCACTTCCACCACGACGACGACGCCCAGCACCACCACCGCCACCGCCACCAACGCGACCGCTTCACCAGTTGGGTCCCGCTGCAGGCCCCTCTACACAAGTTCCCACCAACTCGGGCGTCTACGTGCCCCTGCTGCTGGCGGCGGCTGCACTGCGCGACCTGGCAGAGGCGGAGCCGTGGAGCGCGCGCCTCCTCACGCAGGACTGGCGGCAGCCGATGGTGGAGGCCTTGCGGCATGCAGAGCCTGTCCTCGCAGAGCAGCTGGCCCAGGGACTCGAGCTCGGGGGTGCCCGCCCTGGGGCCGCGCACGCTGCGATGGCAGCTGGCGGCGGAGAACGCCCTGGACACATGTACCGGGCGCCTATCGTCCGAGCTCTTGCGGGCAGCACGGGTCACAGGGCCAATCAAGTGCAAGACCTCCTGCTGGAAATGTTCGGAGGCGTTGTTCTGGCTCGAGGCGTGGACCGGCACACAGCCGTGGGCAGCAGCACCGCAGTTGGCCCCGCCGCCGCCGGGCCTCGGGGCCCTGAGGAGGGCGACGACGGCGCCAGAGGAGGAGGAGGAGGAGGAGGAGGAGGAGGAGGAGGAGGAGGAGGAGGAGGAGGAGGAGGAGGAGGAGGAGGAGGAGGAGGAGGAGGAGGAGAAGAAAGAGGAGGAGAAAGAGGAGGAGAAAGAGGAGGCAAAGGAGGCGAATGAGGCGGTGGCGGCGGGCTGGAGAGGGACCCCGACGACGGTGACAATAACCTCAGAGAGAGTAACTTTGGCACCGACAAAACCAACCACGACTCCGACCTGACGAAGCATCCTGGGCAGCCCTAGGAGACATCAACCTCCAACACAAATTCCGGAAGCTCGTGCCGACGCTGTAGAGCATGCCACGTTTCCTGCGCGCGGAGGCCCGGATGGCGTCCACCATGGCCTGGCGGAGGACCACTAGGGGGCACGACCAAAGCAACCAGGCAACAATTCAACAAGGATGCGCGCCGTCCCTCCTCGCCTCGAGTTTCCTGCTAAGCAAGCCAAGTGGCACCGACGCCGAAGGCCGACAGGAGCTCATAGAGCGCGCCAGGCGCTGTCGCCAGGGCGACTGGCCGGCCAGACTACACGAGGCCATCGCCACAACAGGCGCGCGCGCAGAGCCGAGGCCAGCAACAGAGGAGCAGCAGCAGGAGCGACGGCGAGAACAAGCCTGCACCCACGTCCGCAATGGCAACCCGTCACGCGGGCGTCCGCGAGAGCGCGACTGGACAAGAACGAACTCCTCGCCTGCGCCCGGTCCGCCAAGAAGGGCACAGCAGCAGGACCATCAGGGGTCCGAGTCGAGCACCTCGAACCGCTGCTGGAACAAGAATGAGTCTTCGACCACGTGACGAAGCACGCCCCATGCTGGCGAGCTAGCCGCGCCCAACGGCGCGACAATGTCGCACGGGCAAGACTCCACCGACCTCTTTGTAGGCCAAAACGGAAACCGTACGCGATGTGCAGCAGGGCAGAAGAGTGGAGCAGGAGGACGCGCTGGCCCCTGTTCTCTTTCGCACGCTCTTCACGGGGCGCTAGAGGGCGCTGCCAGGAGGCTCGGACAAGGGGACGCCCTCGTAGCTTTGAAATACGACGTGTACATCAAGACCACGCGGAACAGGCCCAGAGCAGCTTTCGACAACACCGCCAGCGCAACCCACCTTCGCGCAAACGTGGGCTGCCACCTCGGCCAGTGTCGGGCCTACCGCAGAGGCGGAGGCGCAGCACCACCAGGAATAGGCCAGCTCGGACAAGATGTCGGGCGGGGCGGCAGAGCGCCACCCGACCGAGGGATCAAAATACGGGGCACTCCGCTCGGCTCCCTTGAATTTGTCGCCGCCCACCTCGCTGGCAGACTGCGTGCAGAGAAGAGGTTCTGGGACGAATTGGCGCACTTGCCCGACCTGCAAAGCGCGTGGCTCCTCCGCCTACTCCGCGCACCCCCCCGGGCCGACCACGTGCTACGAACGCTCCAGCCTGGAGAAATTGACGAGCACACAAAGGAGGCCACGACGCAAACATGTGGACCACCCTGCGCCGCCTTCTTGGGGACCCCGAAATGTCGCAAGAGGAGGGGCGACGGGCGCGCGCACTGGCAGCAACGCCGGGGAGACACAGAAGAGCGCTTCAACGCGCTGCGCGCACGTTCCCGGCAGACTACTGGGGCGCGCGGGCAGGCGCCCTTCAAATGCTCCACAAGCGGCGCCCTGCCGAGGCTGCTGTAACGACACGCAGTCGAGCCGCGGGGGCAATGTCGAGGCCGCACAGGCGCTCGAAAACGAAAGCAACCAGAGACCAACCGGTACCGACCTGCTCCACGGGCTCCGCCCCCAACCGCCGCCGCGCCCTGAAGCCGCCAAGCCGGGGGAGTGGCAGCACAGTTGGCAGCTCCACGCTAATTCCACACTCAACACCCACGACAGTGACAACGTGTTCATTGCAAGCCTCACCAGGGCGAACCCAGCCAGGCGAAGGTCAGCCCCAGGACCATGAGCTGCCTACTGGCTACGCACGCTGCCCACCACCGAGGGGCACACGTTCAAGCCCGCGAGGTTCCAGGCGGCCAGGCGCCGGCGCATCAGGATCCCACCGCCGATCTTCCCACGCAGGTGCGGGGCCGCCAGCCGCCTGGGCGGTCGAGCCCCGCTGGACCCGCTCGATGACCACCTGGCCGCGTGCCCACGCACCGGGCTTCTGGCAAGACGCGCAAAGCCGCTCGAACGAGCCTGGGCGAGGATCGCCCAAGAAGCAGGAGGGCAGTTCCCCAACAACTGCTGCGAGACACCAACGCCGTCTTCCACGACCCACACTCCGCCGACAGCTAGATATGGTCGTCTACGGCATCTCGCCAAAAGGGAAAATCCCCCGGTGCTGCAACAGCACAGGTGGTCCCCCCCCTCCGCAGGAAGGCCGGCACCGACCGCGCACTTTCCACACCGACGGGGCCGCCCGACGAGACGCTGAGCAGCGCAAACGACGCAGCACCATGAACTCACAACCCGCATATCAGGCCGCCTCCTGGCCCTCTCCTGCGAGGTCGGCGCCTGGCGGGGGCGAGACTTTCGAGCTGGCCCGCATGCTTGCCAAGCGAAAAGCGCGAGCCGCATCAATTCTCCGTCGCTCGGCGAAGCTCGCGTGGACCAACCGCTGGTGGGGGCTCTTGCGCGTCGCGGCCCAAGACGCGCCCATGGCCACCCTGACGGGCGAAGGCTCCCTGGCACTATCGGGGGAGCTGCCGGAGAGGACGAACCAGACCTGGCCGAAGTGCTGCTGGCAGACACCGCTGGCCTACCTGCTAGGCGGCTGCCAGCGCGCCCCTGGTGCTTGGCACCCAGGCCAGCGTGGCCGCACGGGGGCGCTCCGACAAGCGCAGGAGGCACCCCCAAGCTGAGCGTCACAAGTGCTACGAGCAGCACCACCGAGAGCGCCACGACGGCGACTGCCGACACCCCGAGCAGGGCTACCGCCACAACGGGACCACAACCACGACCGCGACCAGCAGCAGCGCCACCACCACCACGAAGGCGACAAGCACCACCAGAGAAGACCGCGACGAGCAGCCCCACCACCACGACGGCAACAAGCAGCAACGCCGACCTGCGACCAGCAGCCCCAACACCAGGACGACATGCGACCAGCAGAGCCGCCAAGCTTGCGAGCCGCGACACTACTAACAGCAGCACCGACAACACGACTGCGACCAGCAGCACCACCACGACCGCGACCAGCAGCCGCACCACGACCGCGACCAACATCGGCACCACCACGACAGCGACCAGAAGAGCCACGACTACGACAAGCAGAACCACAGCCACAACCACGAGCACGACCGACCAACAGCTCCACCACCGCGACTGCGACCAGCAGCACCACGACGGCGACCAAGAGCAACCTGGCGACTGCGACCTGCACCGCCACCAACAACCACCACGACGACTGCAACCAGCGACACCACCACCACCGCCACCACCACCACCACCACCACCACCACCACCACTGCAACCAGCAACGCCACCACGACTGC
>CAUYUJ010003462.1:17500-25000 GCA_963575745.1 Prorocentrum cordatum | reverse complement strand
TTTGGTCGCAGCTCTGCCGCCACCGTGCGTCCTTTCACCGAACGCTGAAGGCGTCCGCGCGAAGGTTCCTCTGGCGCTGCTGTACGCCCCCACTGAACTGGGCCTCACGGAACAAATCCCATGGACTGCTCCGAGCACGAAACGACTCGGCCCACTTGCCCTCAGAACTGACGCGTTGTCAAAGAGGCGCCTGCACGCTGCGGCCCAAGTTTTCACAGAGTGTTCCGAAGACGTCTGCGTGCTCCCCTGGGCGCGCCCATGCCACCGAAGGGCGCTACTGCCAGCGGGCGGACACTTTACTTGCATGGGGCCGCGCTTCGCTTCTTGGAGCGCGGTCGGGCTCGACGTGCGCAATGAAATCGCCGTGCCTCCCCGCACAATGCACAAATTGTCCTCGCCGCGTGCAATGGTTTTTGAACTTTGGGGCGACGCCTCCGGCACACCTGCCCCCAGTAGCCCGTGGTCCCTCTTGCAAGTGCTACCCTGCCCCAGGCGGTGAAATGACGACGTGGGCCAGCGCTTCATCTTCCTTGCCGTCGGCGCGCGCGCGCGCCATCCGCGAACGAAGGTTTGGACGGGCGGCGATGGCAACGTCAACTGTTCCTACGGCTAGCACCCACCTCCTGACTGTGCGCCCACACTGTAGACAAACTGCGCCCGACCGCACAATGAAGGCAGTGATCGACGACGCCGGACTCGTGGCGTGGAAATCCCCTGGGGCGCCGACGGTTCCGGCACGTGCACTGATTTGCTTTTTGCTGGACCGCAACATGCCCTCTCTGTTGCAGTTGCTCCTCCGTGCACAAGGTGGACTCGGACCACCAGTTAATATCCTGATTCGTGCCTCGCTCTTTTCGCACCCCGCCGCTGTCTGGCCTGTCGTGTGGACTTGCGCACGTGTGGTTGTGTGTGGTCGTGTGTGTGGCTGTGTGTGGTTGTGTGTGTGGTTGTGTGTGAGGTTGTGTGTGTGTGTGGTTGTGTGTGGTTGTGTGTGTGTGGTTGTGTGTGGTTGTGTGTGTTTGGGTGTGTGTGTGTGGTTGTGTGTGTGGTTGTGTGTGGTTGTTTGTGTGGTTGTGTGTGTGCGGTTGTGTGTGTGGTTGTGTGGGAGTGGTTGTGTGTTGTTGTGTGTGGTTGTGTGTGGTTGTGTGTGTGGTTGTGCGTGTGGTTGTGTGTGCGTGTTTGTGTGTGGTTGTGTGTGGTTGTGTGTGTTTGTGTGTGGTAGTGCGTGTGTTTGTGTGTGGTTGTGTGTGGTTGTGTAGTTTTGTGCGTGGTTGTGTGTGTGGTTGTGTGTGGTTGTGTGAGTTTGTGTGTGTGTTTGTGTGCGTGCGTTTGCGTGTGGTTGCGGTTGTGTTTGCGTGTGTGTTTGTGCGTGTGGTTGTGAGTGTGTTTGTGTGTTTGTGTGTGTGAGTTTGTGTGTGTTTGTGTGTGTTTGTGTGTTTGCGTGTGATTTCGTGTGTGTGTGTGTGTGTTTATGTGTGTGTGCTTGTGTGTGGTTGTGCCGCGCGCCCCGCCTAGCTCTTAACCGAAAGAGGCCCGCTCTCGACCCACCGTGCGTTTATGTGTGTTCGTGTGCTTGTGTGCTTGTGTGTATGTGTGTTTGTGTGTTTGTGTGTGGTTGTGTGCGTTTGTGTGTGTGTCTGTGTGATTGAGTGTTTGCGTGTTTGTGTGTGCTTGTGCGGTTGCGTGTGTGTGTGTGTGTTTGTTTGCGTTTGTGTGCGTGTGTTTGCGTTTGGCTGCGTTTGTGCGCGTGTGTGTGTGTGTGTGTGTGTGTGTGTGTGCGTGTGCGTGTGCGTGTGTGCGTGTGTTTGTGTGTTTGTGTGTGCGTGTGCGTCTGTGCGCGTGTGCGCGTGTGCGCGTGCGCGTGTGTGCGCGTGTGTGCGTGTGCATGTGTGCGTGTGTGCGCGTGTGCGTGTGCGCGTGTGTGCGTGTGGGTCTGTGCGTGTGCGTGCGCGTGTGCGTGCCCGCGTGCGCGTGCGCGCTTGCGTGTGCGTGTGCGTGTGCGTGTGCGTGTGCGTGCGTGCGCGTGTGCGTGTGCATGTGCGTGTGCGTGTGCGTGTGCGTATGCGTGTGCGTATGCGTGCGCGTGTGCGTGTGCGTGTGCGTATGCGTGCGTGCGCGTGTGCGCGTGTGTGCGTGTGCGCGTGTGCGCGTGCGCGTGTGCGCGTGTGCGCGTGTGCGCGTGTGCGCGTGTGCGCGTGCGCGTGTGCGCGTGTGCGCGTGTGCGCGTGTGCGCGTGTGCGCGTGTGCGCGTGTGCGCGTGTGCGCGTGTGCGCGTGTGTGCGCGTGTGTGCGCGTGTGTGCGGGTGTGCGTGTGCGTGGTGTGCGTGTGTGCGTGTGTGCGTGTGTGCGTGTGTGCGTGTGCGTGTGTGCGTGTGTGCGCGTGTGTGCGTGTACGCGTGTACGCGTGCGCGGCGCGTGTGCGCGTGCGCGTGCGCGGGTGCGGTGCGGGGTGCGTGTGCGTGCGCGTGCGCGTGCGCGTGCGCGTGCGCTGCGTGTGCGTGTGTGTGCGTGTGCGCGTGCGCGTGCGCGTGCGCGTGTGCGCGTGTGCGCGTGTGCGTGTGTGCGCGTGCGCGTGCGCGTGTGCGGTGCGTGTGCGTGTGCGTGTGCGTGTGCGTGTGCGTGTGCGTGTGCGTGCGTGTGCGCGTGTCGCGTGTGCGTGTGTGTGCGTGTGCGTGTGCGCGTGTGCGCGTGTGCGCGTGTGCGCGTGTGCGCGTGTGCGCGTATGCGCGTGTGCGTGTGAGCGCGTGTGCGCGCGTGTGCGCGTGTGCGTGTGTGTGCGTGCGCGCGTGCGCGTGTGTTGTGCGTGTGTGCGCGTGTCGTGGCGTGTGTGCGCGTGTGCGTGTGCGTGTGTGCGTGCGTGGCGCGTGTGTGCGTGTGCGTGTGTGCGTGTGCGTGTGTGCGTGTGCGAGTGTTGTGTGTGCGTGTGTGTGTGTGCGTGTGTGTGCGTGCGCGTGCGCGTGAGCGTGTGCGTGCGCGTGTGCGTGCGCGTGAACGTGTGCGTGTCCGTGCGCGTGTGCGTGTGCGTGCGCGTGTGCGTGCGCGTGTGCGCGTGCGCGTGCGTGCGCGTGTGCGTGCGCGTGCGCGTGCGCGTGTGCGTGCGCGTGCGCGTGCGCGTGCGCGTGTGCGTGTGCGTGTGCGTGTGCGTGTTCGCGTGTGTGTGTGTGTGTGCTCTCCCCCTCGTCCCTCCTCCCCCCCTGGTGCCCGAGGAGGCCTCTGGTGCGCACAGTGCCCTCGCCGCAGCGCAACCGAGCAGTCCTCCTCCAAGAGCGGGGTGGCCTGGCGCTCTCCTCCCCCGCCCGCAGCGCCCTGATGAGGGCTGAAAGGGTGCCGCCGCGGAGGTCTGCGGCGCGGCGAGGAGCGCCCGTGGGCGCGGGCGCTGGACCGAACACCACCGGACGCGGTGTGAAGCGAAGCGAACTGTCATCGCGGAGACGCGCGTCGCTGCGCGTGCGACATACGCGTCGTGACGTACCCTCCACGCCCAAGCGGGCACAGCCTGAGCCCCAACACCGGGAGCGGTGCACAGGCAGGCCGACAAAAGAACTAGCCGACAAAAGGTGCCCGACAAAAGCAGGCTCCATCTTGGAGAGTAGGCGCCAGCGGTGATGGTGGCAAGGAGCTCCCCGTGGGCGGGGTGATGTGCCCGCGCGCGTGGCGGGAAGCGCAGACGCACATGGAATTGGTGATGCGGCGCACAGGTCGACGGCGCACTCGCCGGGAAGAATAAGGCAAACTGGCCCGACCAGTGTTAGGTCGGGCATGTCATCCTACAGGCGGATTTTGGAAGGAAAATTAGAAATAGCCAAAACATATGCGAACATATTCACAAAAATAGTCAAACATCGTCCCCAGACACTTTGTTGGACTATTCTTGGATATTCCTGCTGTAGAGGGACACGCCCGCCTTGAGACGAGTGGCGCAAGCATTAGGCCTCTTGGGGTTGGAAGGCGAGGCCGCCCGCTCCCCGCGGGAAGGCCTAAGCTGGCCGCGACGCGGCAAGCTTGCACCACCAGGGGGGGGGCGGGGCGAGAGGAAGTCGGCCGCGGAGGGGGGACTCGAACACAGCGGGGCAGCTACAGTCAACCCGTATCAGAAGGATGCGCAGTAAGGGTGCAGGAGCCTTCGAGGGCCATGTCGACGTTTTTCGAGCGAGGCTGGCCAGCGAGGGTCGCTAAGGATGGGCCGAAGGGGCAAGGATGCAAGGGTACCCTTGGCAAAATTGCCCATCCTCACTACGCGGGTTGACTGTACGCGCTGGTGCTGCGGAACGCATGGCGCAGGCCAGGGGCGCGCGACAGCAAAAGAGGGCTCGCAACGCGCCGCGACGAGCCCAGGGATACCACAGAGGCCACGCCCCCCCCAAGAGCTCCAGAGCACCGCCGAACCGCTGGACAGGACGTGAGCGCGTGACAGAGCAGAACGCAAACGCAGAACAGCCTCTCGATGCATGCTCCGCAGCCTGCCAAACGCTGACAGGGAGCTCGGAGGGGCGAGGCCAGCGGCCACCAGCGCAAAACATCGTCTCGCAGGCTCTCTTTCACGAGCGCCCCCTTCGCTTGCCAGGGCGTGCCGCTGCCTTCCTCCCCTCCCTCCAAGCTGTCTCCATATGATGGCGACGTTCCTCTCTCCCCGGGTCCGGTCTGAGAGTGGCCAGTGTTCTCCCGCATGCACTTAGGGCTTCCCACTCGTTCCCCAAACAGTGCTTGCATGTAATGGGTTTTTACGTGTCTTCGTTCAATAATTGGTTGGGTATTCTTGGTTTTCGCCACATTGCCGCCCGTGCCGCCTCGTGGGCGCCTCGTGGGCGCCCCGCGTTGCACGGGAATGCCGCGATTTCGCCTCGCAGGCGCCCGTGCCGCCTCGTGGGCCCCCCCGCGCTCGGGGAATGCCGAGGTTTCGCCGCGTGGCAACCCGTGCCGCCTCGTGGGCGCCTCGTGAGCGACTCGAGGGCGCCCCGCGATTAGAAGATACTCCGAATTGCGCCACGCTGCCGCCCGTGCCGCCTCGTGGGCGCCTCCTGGGCGCCCCGTGGGCGCCCCGTGCTCGTAGCTTACACGGCACGGACTTCACCACACAGCTTACATCATATAGCTTGCACTACGTCGCTCACACCGCATAGCTGCCACGGCATAGCTTACATCACATACCTTGCACCCCATCGCATAGCTTGCACCCCAGTTCACACCGCATAGCTCACACGACCTAGTTAACATCACTTAGCTTCCACCGCATAGTTTGAACCTCCATAACTCACGCTACATATCTACGACTTAGATTTCACCACGTAGCTTACACCACATAGCGTCCACATCCAGTGCAGTAACGCACTGTTTGGGGCCCACGCTGACGAACACAGTTATTAGGAGGCTTGCTGGGCATTCTGGGTCTGAGGCTGGTGCCCGTCCATGGGCGCCCGTGGGAGCCGCGCGGGCGCCCCGCGCTTGGGGGCAAGCCACGATGTCGCGCGGTGCTCTCCCTTGGGCGCCTCGTGGGCGCCCCGCGCCGGGCGGGTGTGGCGAAGCTTCGCCCGGTGCCCGCCCGTGGGTGCGTCGTGGGTGCCCCGCGCCAGGGGGCTGCGCCGAGGTGTCGCCCGGTGCCCGCCCGCAGCCGCCCAGTGGGCGCTCGCGTCCACTCCGCGCGGGAAGGGTGTGCCGAGGCTCCGCCTGGCGCTCGCCCGTGGCCGCGCTCGCGTCCACTCCGCGCTGGAAGGGTGTGCCGAGGCTGTGCCCGGTGCCCGCCCGTGGGCATGCCCCGCGCAAGAGGTGGTGCGCCGAGGTGTCGCCTGTCGCCCGCCCGCGGGCGCCTCGTTGGCGCCCTGCGCCGGGAGGGGGTCGACGTTTCGCCTGGTGCCCGCCCGTGGGCGCTGTGTGGGTGCCCAGATAGCTGGCACCGCGTAGATGGCACAACCCGGCGTGCACTATACAGCGTCCACCGCACTGCCTACACCAAGCATGTTACACCACATAGCTTGCACAACGTAGGTCTCCTTCCAGAAAAGGAGGAGACTCTCAATATTCCCCGCAATTGGTCGGTCCCACCTTGGGACTCTAGACGAGCGCGCTCCACTACTCGCAAAGCAGCTACTCGCAAATCGCCTGGATCCGCCGCGGTGGATATATGATAAATTACATCGAAGCAGACGTGTTTTTCTGGCGTTTGCGAGTAGGCACTTTGCGAGCAGTGGAGCGCGCCGCGTGAGACTCTGCAAATTACATGCGGTTTTGGCCCATCGTCAATTTTGGAATGTGCACTCAAACCATCCCAGCTAGGCCGGCCATCGCCCTCCCTCATCCCGGTTAAACAACACTATGCGCGCAGACGCGTTTATCGCAGACAAACATGACTCAAAAATCCGCTATGAAAAAGGGAGTCAAAGTCACACACGCGCGCGCGCCCATGCCGAATTCAGACCAAGCACGCAAGTGCTGTAAGCACTTCAACACGCAAGCATAAAAAACGCTCGGTCTTCCATAACAAATATTTCAGAATCCCTGCCCTCGCGCTTTTACCGAATACCGACGACAAACAAACAATATGTTTGTGAGGGTCGCGCCCAGAACCCGCATTCCCATGTCACCACGCGGTGCATCCGCGTTGACCCCACACGCGCCCAGCGCACGAATGCGCGCGCCGCCTTGCGCACGCGGCGAAATCGTTCCAAAAACCATTGGTGCTCGAATCCTGTCAAGAAAGAACTTCCAATAACAAGGTACATTACATGCCGGCGCGCGCGCTCTTCCTCACCATCACTCTCATCAACACCACCGCATCAACGCCGTTATCGTCGTCACCAATCGCCGCCATTGCCGCCATCATCAACTACTCATTTTATCCCCGACGCATGGGCATCATCATCGTAATCGGCGTCAGTATCGGCACCATCATCCTTGGCCTTCTCGTCGTAACCGTCATCATCGGCATTTCCATCGTTTACTATCAAAATCGTTGCCGCCGTTGTCGGCGTCCTGATGATACAGCGCCCACCCGAGTCACCGACCCGCACTGAAGTGCCAGCGCGCTCGCGCTGTTTTTGAGACGCGCTGGGAAGCTCCCATGGGTAAGCGCAATTGCGGCATCATCGGTTGTGCCAAACCACTTGATCGTTCTGCGGACTCGCGCGATAGCGAAACGCTAGAGATGCGCCAGCCAATGCCAAGTAGTCGCCGCAATCGCGGCCGCAAGGGTTGTGCAAAAGAAGTTGCGGGCGGGAGGGTGGGATGGCAATGACGAGTGGAAGTGCAGCCAAGTGAACTGCATCACGAAGATTATGCAACCTAGCTAACACCAACTATATTGCACCACGTAGCTTGCACCATGGACCTTACAGCACATAGCTTGCATCACATAGACTGCGCACATAAGTTGCACCGCATAGCTCACACCGCACAGTTGCACCACCTAACGAACAAATCCTCCATGCCATCACGCACAGATTGGGGTCCCAAACTGTCCTACATGCTCATACGTATGGGGGTTCAGAACGTGTTGTGGCATGTGGC
>CAUYUJ010003462.1:0-12500 GCA_963575745.1 Prorocentrum cordatum | reverse complement strand
GATAAGAGTGAGGGGGTGGTGGGGACATCGAATGTTTGCGAGACTCTGGAGAAGCCCGCCACAGGCGCCAAAGTTTCACAAATTATACAACAAGCCCGCCGCAAGCGCCGATTGTTTCGTTAAAACAATGTGGGTAAGCCGCGGGTGGGTCGCGGGTGGGTCGCAAATGGGTCGCGGGTGGGTAGCGGGTGGGTCGCGGGAGGAGTCGCGGGTGGGTCGCGGGTGGGTCGCGGGTGTAAAGGGCAGAAAATCCATTCCATAATAATTACCCCGACAATCTGGGTCCCTAGACGTCTGGGCCCCTCCTGCCTCCCTGCCCCCCTCCCCCGCTCACTCCCTCACCGACGCGGAAGAGAAGGCCAGTCAAATGGTTCAGCGTTTGGGAGGTTCCGCCCAAGAGTGGAAACGGCGAGCTGTCCGCCGAAGCGACCACCTTTTGTCCCCAGCTGCCCATCGGCAAGATCTGCAGTGATCTCGTCGGCGATCGTCCCCTAATTAGGCGGCGCGCCCAGGGGGGAAGTGAGAAGGAGAAGGCCTTCTCAGAAGGCCTGGAAGCTCCGGGGATTTCTGAGAAGTCTTCCAAGCCTTCCCCGAGAACAGAAAAAACGTCTCAGAAGGCCGGATGCCTTCTGAGAAGTCCCCCCGCCTTCTGAGAAGGCCTTCTCCTTCTCATTTCCCCCCTCGCTCGCCTCCGACTAATCGTCCCCCATCCATCCCCTTGTGGGTCCCAAGGCCGTGCGGGGACGCACCGCGCCGCAACCTTGCAACCCCACGAGACCTCGGCGCGCGGCCCGTCACGGCACGGCTTCTGGGACCCGCGGAGGCCCCATGTCGCCCGAGACGTCCTCGGATATCGACAGCAGTCCCAGAATCTAAAAGAGCAAAACTGCACAATCACAAGCTCTTGGCGCCATCGGGGCCTTCGGGTCGGGTTGGGACGGTCGGATGCGCGGAGAGTTTGACAACGCGAGCAGCCCGGGAACGAGGCTTCTCCGAGCTCACGGGCGCTTCCGCCCCCGCCGTCCCCTCCATAGCCGCAGCGCGCCGCGCGGCCCATCGCTCTGCGGGAGGCCACCGCGGCGCCGCCCGCCACTGCGCCGCCGGCCCATCGCTCCTGCGCCGAGGGAGGGCGGCAGGGGGAGGCCCCCCTACTACATGGGGTCCGACTAGATGGGGTCGAAAGATCGCGCCGCCTCGCTGCAGTGGCGATGCATCGGCGACGTCGGCGAGGCCTCGTCGACGTCGGCACGGAGAAAATCGGGCCCCAGATCGAGCCGCACCGTCGATGCATCGGCGATGCGGCTCGATCCTCCAACCCCATCTGCTCGGACCCCACCGAGGAGGCCTAGAGCAGGGGGAGGGGACCCAGAGATCCAACGAACGAACGTCCTTTGACAACTCGTGGGAGCCTCCCATACCATCTTGCTGGCTCGTGCGAACCGACGCCAAACCGACGCTAAACCGACGCTCATCGACGCTAAGTCGACGCTGATCGACGCTATATCGGAGCTATCTCACCGACCCCCAGGCGCTGATCGGCACCAGTCGACGCTGAAGGCGGAATTCAAAGGGTATGCCAGGCTCCCATGATTTGCGTCCGAACGAACGAATGAAGCCGAGCGTCCGTAGGCACACGAGCAATGGCACGAGCGCGCGCTAGACAACATACTTGCGCACTGCTGCTTTTCCAGGCTTCCGCATGAAAGGTGTCCAAAGTACTGGAGGCCTCCCAGATGGGGTCCGAGTGGATAGGGGTCAGAAGATCGCGCCGCATCGGCGATGCATCGGCGATACATCGGCGATGCATCGGCGACGCACTGGCGATGCATCGGCGACGTCGGCGATGCATCGGCGATGTCGACGTGAAGCAAATCGGGCTCCGCATCGAGCCGCACCGCCGATGCATCGCCGATGCGGCGCCGCCATCCTCCGACCCCATCTACGCGAATCCCATCCAGGAGGCCCAGATGTCCAGGTTGCCGTAAGAAGGGTGCCCCAGCTACATGCACTGCAAACGGCATCGTGACATACTCGCTGCGCGTGCCTCTGCAACTCTGACCCCTGCGCCCGCTGGGGTCTCTGCAGGGGGCCGCCATAGATCCCAGCGCATCGACAATAATCAAGACGGAGATTGTTCTCAATGTTCTGCCTTCCAGGGCCCTCGCCGGGCCCCGGGCGCCAGCGTTCATGCCCACGCGCCAAGCGGTGCGTGGGCATGAACGCTGACATGGGGAAGAGCCCAGGCCTAGGCTACACGCCGGGCCACTGCCGTCGGCTCCCGATGAGAAACTGTGCGCGTGCGCTGTAGGGCCATGGGCACCACAAGCGGGAACGGCGCGCAAGCGGGCCCCGGGACCGTCAACAAGAAGACGCAGGAAAAGCCGGTCCCAGGGCAGGGGTCGAGATTTCCTGGTGCCCCGTATTGACATTACACAAGACGTGACCAACCCCTTCTGCGCCGCGAGGCGAATGTTTGTACAGTGGAGGCCAGTCCACAAGAAACTTCCCATAAGAAACCCAACCCTGAGACCCCAGGACGTCCATGGATCTTTGATGTGGGGACGTCACGGTTTCCATTGAAAAGCCACTGAAACCCAAGAAACCCAGGGCACCCTGGAGGCAAGCAGTGTGTTTCTTGGCATGGGCCCCCTCTGTATGCACAGTCTGTGCTGCCCTGCACCCCGCCGCGCCTCGAAGGAGCCCACGAAACTGGGGACAGTGGCGCGCTTCGCAGCCCCCGACGGAGCCGCAAGGTCTCGCGTGGATCCGCGCTGCCCTCACCTCCGCCGTGCCTCCTAGGAGCCCACGAAAGCTGCGAGAGCCACGCATTTCGCAACCCCAGGAGGGGGTCGCGAGATCTCGCGTGGATCCCCGCTGCCCTGGACCCCGCGGCGCACCCCAGGAGCCCACGGGAGTGGCGACTGTGAGGCACTCCGCGGCCCCCGAGGAAGCCGCGAGGTCCCCAAAGAGATCTGCGTTGCTCTCACCTCCGCCGTGCCCCCCCGGAGGCCAACATTGATGGCGAGGCCCCAAAGACATCTGCGCTGCCCTGCACCCCGCCGTGGCTCCCAGGAGCCCACGGAAAGAGGCGAACGCTGCGCATCCCGCAGCCCCCCCAGGGAGCCGCGAGGTCTCACAGGAAGCTGCGCTTCCCTGCACCCCACCAGGGGCCTCCGGGAGCCCCCACGAAAGAGGCGGCAGCTGGGCACTTCGCCAGCCCCCAGAGGAAGATGCGACCCCTGCGAGGGAGCCGCGAGGTCTCACATGGACCTGCGCTGCCCTCACCTCTGCCAGGCCTCCCGGGAGCCCACGAACGTGGGGACGGTGGCGCATCGCGCAGTCCTCGGGGGAGCCGCGAGGTCTCACATGGGCCCGCGCTGCCCCCACCTCTGCCGTGCCTCCCCAGAGCCCTCGAAAGCGGCGACAGCTGCGCGGTTCTCGGCCCCCGGACGGAGCCGCGAGGTCTCGCGTGGATCCGCGCTGCCCTCACCTCCGCTGACTATGTCTCCCGGGAGGCCGCGGAAGTGGCGACAGTTGCGAAGTTCGCACGAAGTAGGAGGAGGGGGAGGAGGAATTTGGAGACCACTGCGCTCTATTCACATCGAGAACCCAACGCAGGAGGGTTTGGACATGACTTTCCCGAAAGGAACCCAACGTCTTCTCCACGCGAGGCGAATATTTACATCGTCAGAGACGCACGGTTTGCGCTGCCCTCATCTCCGCCGTGCCTCCCAGGAACCCACGAAAGCTGCGAGAGCTGCACATTTCGCAGCCCCCGAGGGAGCCGCGAGGTCTCAAATGGATCTTCGCTGCCCTCACCTCTGCCATGCCTCCCAAAAGGCCACGAACGTAGCGACCTCTGCGCGCTTCGCAGCCCCCGGGGGAGCCGCGGGGTCTCACATGGATCCGCGCTGCCCCCACCTCTGCCGTGCCTCCCAGAAGCCCACGAAAGCGGCGACATCTGCGCGGTTCGCAGCCCCCGACAGAGCCGCGAGGTCTCGCGTGGGTCCCCGGTGCCCTCACCTCCGCCGTGTCTCACAGGAGCCCACGGAAGTGGCGACGGCTGCCGTCGCAGTCCCCAAAGGTCAGGTCAGAAGCCTTGCGCCAGACGGCGTGCGAGCAGGGTGAAACAAGACGACTGCGCCTGTGAAGGGGCACTTCGGCACTCCATCCAAACCAGTGAGCGGAGCCCTCCATCGGATAGGCGTCTCGCAAGAATCCGCTTTATGGGGGTAGCGGTGCCAAGAAATGTATGGGAACGGAAGAATGTCTCGCAAGAAGCGCTTTATGGAACTCCCAAGAGCCCACGATGATGGCGGCAAGTGCCAGCTGGCGACCCCCCCCGGGAGCCGCGAGGTCTCAGGTGGTTGCCCGTGGCAATCCGCCCCACCCCGCTGGGCATCCCAGGAGCCCACCAGCGTAGCGACAGCTGCGCACGTCGCAGCCCCCGAGGGGGCCAGCGAGGTCTCAAGCGAGTCCGCGTGGCCCTCCACTTTACAGTCAAAACGTATAGTAAGGACGGGTGATAAGGACGCAAGACCCTTGAGGCCGAAGTTGGGTTTTTTAGGGCGGCGGGCGACCAGTGATAATGGCGAGGACGAGCCTCAGAGGCAAGGACACAAGGGTACCCTAGATGAAGGCGCGCGTCCTTACTAGGCGCGTTGACTGTACTGGACCTCCCCAGAGCCCACGACAGCAGCGACTCGTTGCGCAGTTCGCAGCCACCCAAGGGAGAGACGAGGTCTCAAATTGGGTGCGCGCGGCCCCCCGAACTCCGCTGGACCTCGCAGGAGCCCACGAAGAAGGCGACGGGTGCTCACTTCGCGGCCCCCCGAACTTCGCAGCCCCCCAGAGTTTGGACGCTCGGAGTGGGCACGGAAAGAGTGGGCACAATGTCCAACAACAAATGCTGTCACAAGCCACCAGCGGCCGCTGTGGGGCAGACGGCCTTCTGCCTCAAACGGACACAGGCCGCGGCGGCACGGAGGGCGAGTCCTGTTCAAAACGAACAGGAACTGCTGTTGGGCATTGTACCCATTCTCTCCGTACCCTTTCGGAACGGGACCATCAGTGGATCTCCGAGATCTGGCGCCTTCGCAAAATATATCGGACTCCGCGGTCTTTCCAAAGCGCTCCGGAACGCTCTGAGAGCGCTCCGGAAAGCTAAGGAGAGATTTATCCTGGTCCTGGCCCCGCCCGAACTGGCGCGAAGGGGAAATATTGGCTTGGAATCGGCAATGCAACACCGACAGATCAGGAGGCAAGTCCTGGGAGGTCTACATGAGAACGACTGAGGGCTATCCCTGAGGGGAGAAGTCGGCTACACGCAAGAGTGACCCTGGGTAAAGAGTGACCTTTGGCGCGCGGCGTTGTTTGGGGGGGCCGCGGGGGGCCGACCCCAAGCACGCAAGACGCTGCTGCCGCATCGCATTCGGCGGTCGGGGAACCCCAATGGGCTCGAAACCAAAGGTCTCTCTGGCGAAGAATCACTCTTACTTGTACAGTCGGACCGAGGACAGAAGCCCATCCTTCAAGAACACGAGACTCTCCGCCGGCCAAAACACACAGAGCAGACGAGGACACACTCCCCAGGATGCCCACGAACATCCAGCAAACACCAGGAACATTAGGGTCCCGTCGGTCGGAAGAAAAGGGCAGAAACATGAAGTAGGAAGGCGTTGGAAGCAGAGTGGGCTTCCGACCGCCCCCTGAAGACGAAGGGAAAGGGAACACCACTGAACCCTGGAAGTAGGAAGGCGCACAAAGTAGACTGGAATCTGGGAATCCAGAGAAAAGCCGACGTTCAACGACCGACGAGCAGGGTAGCCTCCCCGAACCGACCCCGATCTGCCATGCCTCGGGGGCCGACCGCGGTCGAAAAAGAGGGGGGGCGGCTGCCGAAGCCCGGCGGAGGCCGGGCGCGCCTCGCAAGAGCGGCCTCTGTGGGGGACCAACAAAAAAACCTCACGCCGTGCGAGAGCGTCGGGCTCCACATCGAGCCGCCTCTCTGCTGCACCGGCGGTGCGGTGCGATCCTCCGGCCCCAGCCCCTCGGACCCCACCATCAGGGGGGATCCAAGAAGCCCCACGCACTGTGAGAAGAGCACACACACAACAATATCATCATCATCGTCATCATCATCGTCATCATCATCATCATCATCATCATCATCATCATCATCATCATCATCATCATCATCATCATCATCATCATCATCATCATCATCATCATCATCATCATCATCATCATCATCATCATCATCATCAACATCATCATCATCATCATCATCATCATCATCATCATCATCATCATCATCATCATCATCATCTTCATCATCATCATCATCATCGTCCATCATCATATCATCACATCATCATCATCATCATCATCATCATCATCATCATCATCATCAATCATCATGATCATGATCATGATCATGATCATCATCATAATCAGCAGCAGCAACAAACAACAACAATCATTTTAAGACTGTTCGCCCTTTATCTGCTCGAGTATCCCATTCGCGGGCCCAACGGGCCAGAGGCGTGCTAAGATCTCCGGTAACTGGTTAACAATTCTCTAGTTCGCGCGCGCGGGGCGGCCCCTGGGGGTCCCCGGACGAAAAGTACCCCGGGCGACTCCCGGCTGATCCCCGGGCGAAGCCACCAGAGCGCTCCATGAGCGCACCAACAGGGCTCCGAGACGTCCCCGAGAGCCCCAAGAAAGGCCAAGAGGCCCCCAAGAGGCCCCCAAGATGGTACACGAGGGGTCCGACATGCCACAAGATCGCTCTAAGACGCCCAAGATAGCCCCCAGACGCCCCAAGAGGCCTCCAAGAACACTCCCAAGAGGGCCCCAGGAGGCAAAATTCTCTGCTTTTCCTTAGGTTTTTGATAGATTTTGGAGCTTCCACCTTTTCGGCTTCCCGACGCCCCAAGACGGCCCAAGAGGCCCCCAAGATCGCCCCAAGAGGGCCCAAGAGGCCCCCAAGAGGGCCCCAAGATGGCCCAAGAGGGCTCGAAGACGGCCCAAGAAGCCTCCAAGACGGTCCAAAAGGGCCCCAAGAACGCCCCCAAAGGGGCCCCAGAGAGGGAACACGAAACAACATTTCGAGCCCTCGGCCCTAAGAAGCCCCCACGAGGCCCCAAGAGGCCCCTAAGAGGCCCCAAGAGGCCCCCACGAGGCCCTCAGGAGGCCCCCAAGAGTCCCCCAAGCGGCCCCAGGAGGCCCCCCAAATGCCCCCCCGAGCACGCAAGCAAGTGCAAGCGATGCTACAATGTGCTCTCCTTTCGGTAGACTCCCAACGGGGCCCCTACAGACTTGCAACAAGCGTCAAGAACCTGCCCAAAAAGCACTGTCCAGGAGCGTTCACAAGTGCCGCGAAGAAGCCCTCCTTACGCCGGAAAGCCCGGAAAGCCGGGTGGGGTGAGCTGTTCTTCTCACCACCGCGCCCTCTCACACAATGGCTTCCGCACGCCGCCCAGAGCGCGACGTTCGGCTCATGCCCCCAGAACGCTCCAGGAGCGCGCCAAAACGGCACCGGAACGCCCCCGAAACAATCCAAGCGGCCTCAAGTCGCCGAACAATCGTTCCAAATCGCCCAAGATGACCTCAAAATTGCCGTCGAGGCCGCCAAGAAGCCCCAAGAGAGCCTCAAGAGGCCCTCCAAGACAGCCATTACAATCAAAAATCGTCCCATTCCCAGAGGAACATGTACACTTCCCGCATGAACGGCGTTTCGAGTTTCACAGCGCCTCAGACTACGCAAATAGCCCCCAACATCGCCCCGAGACAGCCCAACAATCCGCTAAAATCGGCCCAAGACGGCCCAAGATAACCCCAAGACGGCACAAGAGAGCACCAAGACCGCCCAAGAGGCGCCCAAAGGGGGATTCTGCCCCTAGGAGCACCTCAGAAGCCACCAACATCCCGCCAATAAGTCCCCCAAGACGCCCCAAGAACCACCCAAGAAGCCCAACAAGAAGCCCCAACGACCCCCAAACGGCCCTTACGGGGCCCCAAGAGGCTTCAACACTGCCTCCAAGAGGTTCCCGAGACGCCTGGCAAAAGAACCCCCAAAGCGCCGCATTGACACCAGGCCCTCGGACAAACGGCAGACATGAGACTGTATGGGCCGGCGGAATGAGCGAAGCGATTAAATCACGCATATTTCCCAAACCCTCGATACCCGCCCTCTCCGTCTTCGATCGAACCCCTTTTGGGGGGTATACCTTTCTTCCCTGCAAGCCGGGCCCCGGCAAGCGGCGGGGCGGCCGCGGACCGTCGGCCTGGCCAGCGGCAGCGCTGATCGGCGGGGCGGCCGCGGACCGTCGACCCGACCCCAAGAGGGACGGACAGGGGACCGACCACGACGACGACGACGACGACAACGACGACGTCGACGACGACAACGTCGACGACGACGGCGACGACGACGACGTCGACGATGACGGCGACGAGCGAAAGCGAGATCGAAAGAGAACGACAGCAGGGCCACAAGGACAAGAAGTAGGCCACGAAGGGCAACAGCGGGGACACGAAGGGAATTCGTATGGGGCCACGAAGAGCGCGAACGAGCGGGGGCCACGAAGGGCAGATAATGCGGGGCCACAGAAGGCAACGATGGGGCCACTGAGGGTTGCAACTGAGCCACGTAGGACATATGCATATAGGGGCCACCTCGGGCGCGAACGAGCGGGGGCCAGGAAGGGCATCCATATATGGGGCCACGAAGGGCAGCGAGGGGGCCACGAAGGGATGCAACGGGGCCACGAAGGGCAGCAAGGGGGCCACGAAGGGCTGCAACGGGGCCACGAAGGGCTGCGACGGGGCCACGAAGGGCAGCGAGGGGGCCACGAAGGGCTGCGAGGGGGCCACGAAACAAAGCGAGGGGGCCACGAAAGACTGCGACGGGGCCACGAAGGGCCGCGAGGAGGCCACGAGGGGCTGCAACGGGGCCACGAAGGGCAGCGAGGGGGCCACGAAGGGCTGCGAGGGAGCCACGAAACAAAGCGAGGGGGCCACGAAGGGCTGCAACGGGGCCACGAAGGGCAGCGAGATCCCGATTCCTATGTAACATGTGAGGGAGTCCTGAGCGTGAGCTCGACTCCTAGGTGCCTGGGTGTCGGGAGCGCGGCGCTTGAATAAATTGCAGGAGATTCCAACGCAAGGGCGCTATTCTGCAGTAAATTGCAAGCAGATCTCCAACGAGAGCGCGATTCCAGAGCGCTGGGAGAATAGATTAAAGAAGTCCCAAGCGAGAGCGCGATTCCTGAATAAAACGCGAGGAAGTCTCGGGCGGGAGCGGGGGTCCTGGCTAAATTGTGAGGAAGTCTCAGGCAGGAGCCGTTGTTGTTGTAAACCGGGGGCCAACGACACAGTTTGACCCTCGAGACTTTCCCTGATAAAAAACAGACTTCAATCGGAGAAAACAATGTGCACCGGACGGAGGGGATCAACAATAATTAGTCTTCAGAAATGAGAGTTCAACAACAACAACAACAACAACAACGACGACGACGACGACAACGACAACAACAACAACAACCACAACAACAACAACAACAACAACAACAACAACAACAACAACAACACCGACAACGCCAACAACAACAACAAGAACAACAACAACAACAACAACAACAACAACAACAACAACAACAACAGCAACAACACAAACACCACCACCAACAACAACAATAGCAAACGGCGGGGAAGTGCCCCATTGGCGACGTCGGTGCGGAGGACATCGGTCTCCACATCGAGCCGCATCGCCGCTACATCGGCGTTGCGGCGCGATCCTCTGACACCATCCACTCGGACCCCATCCGGGGGGATCCAGAAAGCCTCACGTCGTGTGATAAAGACCAACAAAAAAACGGCGGGGAGTTGTCGACCGTTCTCGGCCTCCTTGGGCAGCCCACAGATACGCCAGATCTATTTTTCTATCTCTATATATATATATATATATACAGACACCCTCGGAGGACCTTCGTATGTACCTTCAGGGAGGGCGGCGGTGTATAACATCGCTGGCTCTCAGTGGTGAGTTTTTCGCCGCCACCCTCCCCTGAGGCCCAGGAACAATTCGTTGGAGGGTGCATGTGTATACATATATATATATATATATATATGGCGGAACAGAAGACGTATGTACGCGACCGAACACGGCCCTCCAATCCGCGAGACCAGCCTCGCGATACGACGATACGAACGCTCACGCATAGCGCACTCACGAAACCGTCGTGGATGCATGTAAGTGTACGTCCTTCTTTCGCTCCTGACTCCGGGGCAGGATCGGTAAGCATCGAATCGATAAATCGGATCGACGCGGAATGTGCATCGGATCGGGCTGCATCGGCACGCGGTCGAAATCGAATCGCATCGGCTGCGCCACAGTGCACAACAGCGCCATGCAAGCATCGGGGCGCCATCGGCGGAATACCCGAATCGAATCGGATCCAACCAGCCGACGTCGATATCGAATCGGACCGATCGGATCGAAATGGGCCCCCTGCCGGGCCCCGGGAGCGTCCAAAGACAGCCCGATGGGGTGCCGTACGGTCCCGGGCACGTTGCGGACCCGTCTGGTGGTTCACGTCGTTGACGGTGGCGGCGGAAAGATCGAGGTTCGAGGATCGAGATTATGCTGTGTCATTCGCCTTCTTTGGGCCTCTGGGAGCTTCTCGTCACCACCGGCCATCGAAAGTCTGGGCAGGACGCATCCTAGGAGAGGTCCAGTGATCGATTTCGGAGGACTAGGAGGAGGAGGAGCAGCAGCAGCAGCGAGCACATAAAACGACGCGCCGAGTCCAGATATTTTACAGGGACGGGAGCAGCCAGAGAAGGTGAGAACGCGCAGCCGCTCGCAGAAGCTGGGTGCGGCACGGGACGCTCGACGACTGGCCAGTCGGTTTCCCAGCGACGACGGCGACGGCGACGACGGCGGCGGCGACGGCGATGACGGCCGCGACGGCGGCGACGGCGGCGGCCGCGGCAGCGGCGGCCGCGGCGGCCACGGCCGCAGCAGCGGCCCGGGCGCCCCGCGGCGGCGGCGCCGCGCGCAAGCGCAACGGCCGCCGAGGAGGCCCCGCGGCGGGGCGGCCCGGGCGCGCCGGGGCGCGGGCCATCGCCCGCGGCCGCCCCCGCGCCCCGCCCCGGGAGGCCTTCCCCCCGGGAGGCCTCCAGGGGCTCGTGGGCGGCGGAGAGCCTGCCCTCTCCTCCTACTCCTCCGCCTCCCACTCCTGCAGCTCCTGCTCCTCCAGCTCCTCCTCCTCCTCCTCGTGTGCTGCTGCTGCTGCTGCTGATGATGATGATGATGATGATAAGGAACATGAGACTACTGGTAAGTGTGATACTAGTATCAGTAAGAATACTGATCACAATAACGTTACTGTTAATAATAGAAATATGACAACGATAATTGTAGGTGTGGCAAGAAAAAATAACAATAATAATAATAAACGGATATTACTAGATTGAACATAACAAGCCGAAGGATAAAGAGGAGGATACAACTAATAGTATTAGTATTATGAATGCGAATAACCATAATCATGGTAATAGCAATATTCGTCAACCAAAAACAGGATAATACACATAAAAATGATAAGACGAATACGACGGCTACGGACAACAGCACTGAGCATACGAAGCATGAATAGCAATGGTAAGGCTAAGAATGACGATGTTGATAACAACAAGAACAACGGTAATAGTCAGAATGCGAAAAGAAAAACACTGGAAATACTAATAATACTCCTCATCATCGTCATCAACATCAGCATTAGCATCGCCATCACCATCAGCATCAAAATACGAATCCTCATAATGATAATGATGACAAAAACCCAATACTATCTATATACATCTATATAAACATAAGACGAACAACACAGACAACAAAGGAATAACACAACCAGCACTAGTAAGACGAATAACAACAATGATAATTGCAACAATGTTGTTCATACAGTTACATCAACTATAACAATAAGAACAATAATGAAGCATAAGGAGAACTGCAGTAATAAGGAGATCAGTCATACAAATAAGGTTGGTGCTGGTACGATCACGAGAAATACGAAGCATAACAATAATGCGAGCGTAACCATACATTTATACACACATTACAGGAAGATGCCTGATGATGATGATGCTGAGGATGACTGTCATGATGCTGATGATGATGGTGGTGATGATGATGGTAGTGACTGTGATGGTGATAATGATGCTGATGGTAATGGTGATGTTGATGATGACGATGCCGACGTTTCACCCTCGGGGCCGCAGGATCGCACCGCACCGCCGATGCATCACAGGTGCATCGGCGATGCATCGGCGACGTCCGCGACGCGTCGGCGCGCCGCGCCCGCGGGCCATCGCCCCCGAAGGCCTCTCCCCCCTGGAGGCCTCCAGGGGCTCGTGGGCGGCGGAGGGCCTGCCCTCTCGATGTTGCCTCCTCCTCCTCCTTCCGCGTCCTCCTCCTCCTCCTCCTCCTC
>CAUYUJ010003461.1:0-78788 GCA_963575745.1 Prorocentrum cordatum | reverse complement strand
AATATCACTCCTCGAAGCCCCTGCTTGAAGCAATGCCTGGGCGGGTTTTGCATCGAAGGACAAGATGCTCGCGACAGAGTCTGCGACGCACCGCCTCCTCTCAGACAGCGCGCAAGCCAGAAATAAGCCTCCAGCGTGCCAAGCTCGGCAACATTGACACAGTGCCCCCGCGGCGGGCGCGCGCACCCCTCGCAAAATGTCTTGGAACACCCACGCCAAGATGGAGACGATGGCTGGCTTCGCGGTGGCTTTCGTTGTGATTCTCGCATAACAACGAGTCTCGCCAGGGCACGCTGTCGCGCCAGAGGCTGCGACGGGGGCAGCCATCCCCAAATCCTCAACGACGGACACCGGGAGCGCTGGCGGCGGTAACACCTTGCGGGCAACAGCTTCTTTGTTTGTGGACAAGCACAGGAAGCAAACCAAGTCGTCGAGTCCGTAAATATACTCGGGAGGTGCACCAACGCCATCTTGCGGAGACGTCGCGCCAGGGGCTGCGAGTACAGCGGCCAAGGCTGCGCGGGCCACCTCAGCCGATTCGTAGGAATCAATTCCCGCGTCGTCCAAACCCTCTTCGGCCCCGGACCCCATGCCAGCGAGCAGGGGCCAATCTTCCTCGTCGACAGGCACGTCCAGGCCCTCCGCCTTGAACAACCACCGCATGAACCTTGGGAACACGACAGGAATACAACAATCCGCTTTGCGGGGGAGGGCGAGGGGGGGACTACAGGATTACCGGATTACTGCGTCGGGGGCACGCAGCAGACGGAAGACGGGGCCAAGCGCGCCCAAATATCTCATATCTGGCGCCCCCCCTAAAGATTGGGCCGACCTGCCCGCGCGGCCCGCGTCTGACGCGGGGCCGCGGGTGTATCTGTTCGGGTGGCTATGTTCCGCTACGGTTCCCAGAAGAGAATCAAAAACGAAGCCCTGTTCCGGAAGCAGCTGCAGGTGCCGCGCGCGGGCGGGCGGCGGCCCTGCGTGATCCTTTTGACCGAGGGAGAGGGAGGAGGGGGGAGGGTCAACGCGGGCAGCGAACGGGGAGGAAGAGGACACGCGAGGGGGAGGGAGAGGGGCCACATGGGGCGGGGGGGGCACGACGCAGAAGAGGGACAAAGGAAACCCTTGCCGGGCTCCACTTGGGCCCGACGCGCGGTCGGGAGCCCGCTGGCGGGGTACATTTGCAGCACCCGTACCACCTGATTCGATTGTATTTGGCGTGGGCCCCGGCCCAAAGCTTTATCTCGTGCTTCCTCAGGGCGCTCTCCGCGTCCCTGAACGTGGGTTTCGCGTGGAACACCTTGGCGAGGTCCTCGCAAGCTGCCCGGAGGTTGCCATCCCGCACATCAGGCAGCAACAGCGCGAACTCCTGTCCACCAGTGCGGCGACTTGCCGGGTTCATGAATGGATGATACGCAAAAGTCGCGCCAGAGGCTGCGTTCCCGAGCTTGCTCCTCTCCTCATCGCGGCGTATTAACTCAACCTTGTGCTCGTCACGGTATCCGAGAACCTGGCGCCCCTTCATGTCCGCTTCCATCGAAGTCCACGCGACCTGTAACATTTCAGCTCGCTCTGTGGACTCCGCGTGCTGAAAACGGGATAATGCCTTTGACAAGTGTCCAAGAAGTGAGCTCGTCGACCACCGCCAGTAGCACAGATAGACCACCGCTAAAAGCTCCACGCGCACTGCAGTCGCGCCAGAGGCTGCGGCCCGAAGATACTCGCCGCTCGCTACGCCGACACGTATGTCATGTCTGTGTAGCAAAGTGAGGATGAACCCGCCGGCGACGCATGCGCCTACTTTGTCGGCCGCTTTGCCCAAGGCACCACTCAACCGGGCAATTTTCCAGTGCTGCCCTCTCGGCACTGGAGCGCGGTATGCTGTGCACTTCGGGTTTTTGCAGCTCCCATCATCTCTGGCGCGCTCAAGGCACGTCTTGCAACGGAGCCCCATCGCGCCAGAGGCTGCGAGAGCGCGCGGAGCGCTCCGTCACCCCGCGCGGCCGATAGCCCGCACGAAGAGCGCGGGCTGGACCAGTGCGCGCTCGAGCCCACGCAGCTACGCACAATCGGATAGTGAGAGGGGCGTCAAGCGTTTGTTGCATGCTGCGAAGAGCAGCGCAGTACAATTATGGGCGGGGGCAGGTGCTTTCTTTGGGTGTATTTAATCTGCCCTACTGGGCGGTAACTGGTCTACTTTGGGACGATATCTGGCCTCATAATGGGCGGTATGATTTCCTCTGGGGTGGGGCTGGTACACTTCTGGGCGGCGTCTGGTGCACATGTGGGAGGTCTGATTTATTTTTGGGCAGTTCTGGTCTCCTTTGGGACGGGGTCTGGTCTCCTTGCGGCTGGTCTGATCTACTTGTGGGCGGGGCTGGATCTACTTTGGGGTGGGGTCTGGTCTACATTTGGGCGGGTCTGCGCTACTTGGGGACAGGGGCCGATCTTCTTTTGGCTGGGGTTTGATCTACTTTTGGGCGGGGTCTGGTCTCCTTGTGGGAGGTCTGATCTACTTCTGGGCGGGGTATGATCTACTTGTGGGTGGGGTCGCGTCTCCTTGCGGGCGGTCTGATCTACTTTTGGGCGGGGTCTGATCTACTTTTGGGCGGGGTCTGGTCTACTTTTGGGCGGGGTCTGATCTACTTTTCCACGGGGTCTGGTCTACTTTTGGGTGGTCTGGTCTACTTTTGGGCGGGTCTGGTGTACTTTTGGACGGGGTGCGGTCTCCTTGCGGGTGGTCTGATCTACATTTGGGCGGGGTCTGATCTACTTTTCCACGGGGCATGGTCTCCTTGCGTGTGGTCTGACCTACTTTTGGGCGGGTCTCATCTACTTTTGGGCGGGTGTGATCTACTTTGAGTTTGTTTTTTTTTGGTTCGGCATACCTTGTTTTGCCACGTGTCCTGCGTTGTTCTTACCAGGAAAGCCCCGGAGGCCGCAGGAGGCCGCAGGAGGGCGCAGGAGGTCCCGGGCGGCCCCAGGAGGCCGCAGGAGGCCCCGGGAGGCCCCTGGAGTTCCTGGGAAGCCTCAGGAAGCCCCAGGAGGCCCCAAGAACCCCCAAGAGGCTCCAGGGGGACAAGTAGAGCCGGGGGCAGGCAGAGGACGGGATAGCGACGCAGGAGCGAAGTCCCCCGGAGGACGGGGCAGGCAGTCCTGTTCTGGTTGCCCGGGGCATTCCCCGGACGTCGAGCCTCCATCCCGCCAGAGGCTGGGTTTCGCTGCGCCCTGGCCCTCACGAGGGAGAAAGATAAGTAAGCATCGGGAGCAGGGGGGGGGGGACTGAGGAATAATGCAGCAGGGAGGCGGAGGGGAGGACGACGACGACGACGACGAGGGAAGCTCATTTCAAACGTTTTTCGGCGTCGCTCGGGCGCGGAATCTGCACTCTCGCCAAAACTGACACGGGCACCAGAGCTGGGCGCGGAATCTGCACTTCCGCCAAAACTGACACGGGCACCAGAGCTGGGCGCGAGACTATTCCCGCCAGAGGCTGGGATCGGCACCGAAGGCGCCAAGGGCACGTGCTCACCGCCGCCCGCGTTTCCAAGGCGCCGTGGGCAAACCGTACATACCGGTCTCCTGGTAGTGAAACGCTTTCGCGTTGCGCCTCATGGTTCCCGGCGCATTCTGCGAGACAGGATGCTTGCGCTTCTGGATCCAGACAGGCAGGCTCAGGTAAGCGCGGTAGATATCGTAGCATGAGCACCAGTCTTTCCCGAACCAGAAGAGTTCGGCCAGCGTGATGAATTGGCCAGTGCGGATCTGCCAGTTCCCGCCAGAGGCTGGGTTCCACCTCATCAAGCCAGTCTCGCCGCCGTCCTGTGTCATGATCAACTCCAAGTCTTCGTTGGTCAAGTGCCCTTTGCGTGAGGAGAGCCACGAATAAGTCGCCCAGCTGCGCGCGAATTGGTAATGCCAGTAGGCAGGTTGAAGGATGCTCCCGCCAGAGGCTGGGAAGGGCTTCCACTCTGTGCGCACAAGCCTGGCCTCGCCATCGTGCAGCGTCAAAATGTGCTTGACGTAGTCGCGCGTGTCGCGCACGCCGGGGAAGTCCTCAATCGAGGCGACGGGTGTCTCCGTCGGTGCCGCCCTCTCCCCAATCCCCCTCCTCGCCCTGGCCCCCTCTCCCCTCCCCTCCCCCCTCCTCGCCCTCTCCCTCCTCGTTCGCCGACCCCCCCCCCTCCCGCGCGGGGGGAAGCGGGGATGGGCGGAGAGGACGTTGCTGGGGGTCGACTGGGCTTTCGCATCGCTGGAGACAACCCCCGCCATTCCTGCTTGAGCTGCAGCCAGTCCTCTTCCTGGAGCACCCACCACCCGCCAGAGGCTGGGCTGAGGTCCGGCCACTCCTCGCAGAAGAGCAGACGGTCGTGCTCCATCTGGTGGGTCAGCAAATGCATGTAGTGGACCTTCCTGCTGGCGATGGCCTTCACGACATCCTCGTTGACGCCCCAGCGCCCGGCGTTCTTGGAAGGGATTCCCGCGATGAACTCTGCGGCGTCTGGGATCGGGTCCGCGTACGCCCGCAGGTGCTGGAGGAGCAGCGCCCGATGCTGATCGCGAGCCCTGGCCGTCGCCGCTGGCCCCCGAGGAGGACCCCCCGCCCGCGGCCTGCTCTGCCAGTAATCGCCGAAGTGCAGCTGCCTATCGCTGGTGCGCACAATCTGGCGAAGCCGCTCCTTCTGGTCCTCGGTCAGCCGCTGCAGCCTCTTGGCGGACACGTGCATGGTGAGGTCGATCTCGCCGTCCGCCCCGCCAGAGGCTGGGTCGCGCGGGCGCGCGGGCCCCGCTCGCGACCTCAAGCGGCGACGCACCCTGCTCTGCGGCTCCGCTGGGTCGGCCTCGACGCCCTCCTCCTCCTCGTCCGACGGAGGGTCCGACTTCTGATCTGGGCTGTAATCGAGATCGCGGACTTCAGCCGATTCCTGCTCGGACATCCTCATCGCCTCGTCCAGCTGGAAATCCTCGAGGTGGTCGCGGCGCTCGGCGCCGCCTGGGGCGCTGTCCGCAGGCTTGTCGCAGGCGGCAGCACCGGCATCGACGCTCGCCGCTGGCAGCAGCGCGGAGGCCGCGCTGGCGGCGTCGGCGGACGCCCCCGGCGCGGCGGCGGGCGCCCCCGCCAAAGGCTCCACCGGACAGGCGGTGTCCGGGGCCGGAGGGCTCTGCGGCGCGGGCTGGCTGGGGGCTGGCGGCTCTGCGGCGCGGGCTCGCCGGGGGCCGGCGGCCTCTCCGGCGCGGGCTCGCTGGCGCGGGCCGGCGCCCGCGCCGCGTCTCCCGCCAGAGGCTGGGGCCCGGCCGTCGGCGGCGCCGCAGTTGCCGCCGGAGGCGCGGGCCTGGCCGGCGGCGGCGCCGCAATTGCCGCCGGAGGCAGGGGCCTGGCCGGCGGCGGCGCCGCAGTGGCCGCCGGAGGCTGGGGCGCGACGCCGGCAGAGGAAGAGCTCGCACTGGCCCTGGCCCCCCCCTCCTCAGGGGGGAAGCCGAGCGGCCACGAGCGGGCGGCCTCGGCGACATCCAAGAATATCGCCTCCGCGTGGGCGAGGTTATCCGCCGTCGCGGCCTTCCCTTGCATCAACCACCACATCGCCGCGAGCGGCTTCTTGATATGGTTTGTGGCCCATCCGAGGGTGAACTTCGCGCCAGAGGCTGCGAGCGTCACTGACAAGTCCCAAGGGGACTGGTGATATTTATAGGCCCAACCGTCCTCGTCGAAGCACTTGGGGTCGAGCGCCTTGTCCACCTTGTGCGGCGTGGCGGTGGAGACGAGCGGGTGGCTCAGCAAGAGGGCGCGTAGGCGGTGGATGTTGGTGTAGTGCTCCATCAGAACGCCCTCCCTCACTCTGGTTTCCAACTGCGCCTCCTGCGGCGCTCCCATTGGAAGGGGTGTCCCGCCAGAGGCTGGGGCCCTCACGAGGAAAGGAACGAAGAGCCACTTGTGGCTTCCCCCGGTGGGCATTTGGACTGAGTAGTAGTGCCACGGCCGTTGTGCGCCGGGGGTCGGCTTGGCGCTGGTATTGCCAAAGGCAATGGTCTCGCTGGTTCGGAGAGGATTGACGCGGCGCCAATCCCGCAAGTTTCCCGCCAGAGGCTGGGGTTCAGTCAAGTCTCCCGCCAAAGGTTGGGGCCCAGCGAGTGGATGCTCCGACATCCCGGCCGAGAGGGCTTGGAGCGGCTGTGGACTGGGCCGAGAGGGCTTGGAGGCGCTTGCAGCACGAGCGGCTTGGGCCGAGACGGCTGTGGAGAGCAGCTGCCCCCTGCCTCTTTTTCCTCCTCCCCGTCTTACTCACAACCGCTCCCTGGAGCCCTCCCAGGATCCAACCGCCTCGATTTTCAGAGGTGCGTCCAGCCGTGGCGACGAACGGCCCTCCGGGGGCGCACTGCTCTCCTAGAGACGTTGGCGACGTGGCGACGCTCTGGCCAGAGTTTCGAGGCGAAGGCAGCCGTGGCGACGATGCCTCCGTGGCTCCAGCATGCTCCAGCCGTGGCGACGATTGGTCCGGCTCCCCATATTCCATGGTTGTTCTCTCCCACCTCTTGTACTCCTTCCTCCTCGTCCCACTTCCTCTCGTCTTCTACTCCCTCCTGCTCTACTACTCCTTCCTCCTCCTCCCACTTCCACTCCCTCCTCTTCGTCCTCGTCCTCGTCCTCGTCCAAAACCTCCTCCCCCTCCCACTTTCCGCCCCACCCCTGCCCCCGTCCCTCCGCGTGCCAGGCGCGCGCAAACTTGCATGGCTGGCACGCGCAGCTCTATGAAGTCTCTGAGATTCCGCGCCGACATTCCCACGCGACCAGCCACCCCGGGGGGGAGGGCCCGACAGGGGCCATAGCATGGGATCGCATAGCACTGCATCGCGTGGCCTAGCACGGCATATCATCGCATCGCACAAGGTTCCATGTGTTCGCAAGGCGTTGCAATGCAATGCACAGAGCACACTCGCACCAAGTCCAGACACTGCCCAGAAGTACGCCAGAGCCGTACTGTGTACAACATTCACACACGACCACCATGTGTCTCACAGAGAGGTTGTTGGGTGGGAACACCAGAGCTACAGCATGGCATCCCGTCGGATGGCGTCGCATACTATAGCATGGCATCGCACCACACCGGAGAGCAGCGCACGGCGTGGCACAGCATTGCTTAACAACGCATGGCATACCACGGGAATGCGTACATATGGACAGCGTTCAAACGATCACGGAGCACGGTTTGGGATAGCATGTCGTAGCAAAGCAAACAAGTTAAGAAGATGTAACAAACACACGCCATGGAAATTCATGGTCTAAAGTAGATCACACCCCGCCCAAAAAAGTAGATCAGACCATGCCCAAAAGTACATCAGACAACCCACGAGGAGACCAGACCCCGCGTCAAAGTAGGCCAGACCCCGTCCAAAAATAAATCCGACCACCCATACGTAGACCAGACCCTGCCCACAAGTACAGCACACCCGCCCAAAAGCAGAGCAGACCACCCGCAAATAGACCACACCCCGCCCAAAAGTAGATCAGACCCCGCCCGAAAGTAGATCAGACCACCCACTCGGAGACCAGACCCCGCCCAAAAGTACATCAGACCACCCACAAGGAGACCAGACCCCGTCCACAAGTAGAGCAGACCCGCCCAATTGCAGATCAAACCACCCGCAAGGAGATCAGACCCCACCCAAAAGTAGATCAGACCCCGCCCAAAAGTACATCAGACCACCCACAAGGAGACCAGATCCCGCCCTAAAGTAGAGCAGACCCGCCCAACAGCAGACCCGACCACCCATACGTAGACCAGACCCCCCCAAAAAGTAGATCAGACCTCGCCCAAAAGTAGATCAGACCACCCACATGGAGACAAGATCCCGCCCGCAAGTAGATCAGACACCGCCCAAAAGTAGATCAGACCACCCGCAAGGAGACCAGACCCCGCCTAAAAGTAGACCAGACCTGCCCAAAAGTAGATCAGACCACCCAAACGTAGACCAGACCTGGTCCACAAATAGGGCAGACCCGCCCAGACGCATATCATACCACCCACATGTAGACCAGACCCCGCCCAAAACTAGATCAGACCCCGCCCAAAAGTAGATCGGACCACCCGCAAGGAGATCATGCCCCACCCAAAAGTAGATCAGACCCCGCCCAAGAAGCGGATCAGACCACGCACTAGTAGACCAGACCTTGTCCACAAGTAGAGCAGGCCCGCACAAAAGTAGACCAGACCACACATAAGTTGACCAGACCCCTCCCACAAGTAAATTAAATCAGACCCCGACCATAAAATATAACCGGGCCGTTTCTGGAAACGAGGAAGGAAAACCGGGCCGTTTCTGGAAACGCGAAAAGAAAACCGGGCCGCTTCTGGAAACGAGGAAAGAAAAAAGGCCGTTTCTGAAACCGAGGGAAGAAAACCGGGCCGTTTCTGGAAACGAGAAAACAAAACCGGCCCGTTTCTGGAAACGAGGAAAGAAAAAGGGCCGTTTCTGAAACCGAGGGAAGAAAACCGGGCCGTTTCTGGAAACGAGAAAACAAAACCGGCCCGTTTCTGGAAACGAGGAAAGAAAAAGGGCCGTTTCTGAAACCGAGAGAAGAAAACCGGGCCGTTTCTGGAAACGAGGAAAGAAAACCGGCCCGTTTCTGGAAACGAGGAAAGAAAAAGGGCCGTTTCTGAAACCGAGGGAAGAAAACCCTACCGTTTCTGGAAACGACAGAAGAAAACTTGTGGTCCCCCCCCCCCCCACACAAAGAAAGAAAACATGTCGGAAATCCGAACATGTTTTCTTCGCTCGGTTGCAAAACCGAGCGAAGAAAATATGTTCGGGTCTAGCATGTTGGCGAGAATGTTGTGGGCTCTATACTACCTGTCATATAGGGCCCACAACATGCTCGCCAACATGCCAAATCCGAACATGTTTTCTTCCCTCGGTTTCAGAACCGAGATGAGAAAATGAAAGCATGCCTAGTGGGCTACTTTCCTCCTTCGTTTCCAGAATCAGTCTGGTTTTCTTCCCTGGGTTTCAGAAACGGGCCGGTTTTCTTGCTTCGTTTCCAGAAACGGCCCGGTTTTCTTCCATCGGTTTCAGAAACGGCCCTTTTTCTTTCCTCGTTTCCAGAAACGGCCCGGTTTTCTTTCCTCGTTTCCAGAAACGGCCAGGTTTTCTTCCCTCGGTTTCAGAAACGGCCCTTTTTCTTTCCTCGTTTCCAGAAACGGGCCGGTTTTGTTTTCTCGTTTCCAGAAACGGCCCGGTTTTCTTCCCTCGGTTTCAGAAACGGCCCTTTTCCTTTCCTCGTTTCCAGAAACGGCCCGGTTTTGTTCTCTCGGTTTCATAAACGGCCTGGTTTTCTTTTTTCGTTTCCAGAAACTGCCCGGGCTGTCTTCCCTGGTTTCCAGAAGCGGGCCCTTTTTCTTTCTGGACGGGGTGTGACGCACTTTGGGCGGAGTCTGCTCTACTTGCGTGTGGTCTGGTGTACTTTTGGGCGGGCCTGCTCTACTGGGGCACAGGGTTTGGTCTACTAGTGGGTGGTCTGATCTACTTTTGGGCGGGGTCTGCTCTACTTGCGAACGGGGTCTGGTCTCCTTGTGGGTGGTCTGATCTACTATTGGGCGGGGTCTGATCTACTTTTGGGCGAGGTCTGGCGTCCTTGTGGGTGGTCTGATGCACTTCTGGGCGTGGTCTGACCTACTTTAAGGCGGGGTCTGGTCTACTCAAGGGTGGTCTGGTCTACTGTTGGGCGGGTCTGGTCTACTTTTGGACGGGGCCTGGTCTCCTTGTCGGTGGTCTGATCTACTTTTGGGCGGGGTCTGACCTACTTTAAGGCGGGGTCTGGTCTACTCAAGGGTGGTCTGGTCTACTGTCTGGCGAGTCTGGTCTACTTTTGGACGGGGTCCGGTCTCTTTGCGGGTGGTCTGATCTACTTTTGGGCGGGGTGTGATCTCCTTTTGGGCGGGGTCTGGTCTCCTTGTGTGTGGTCTGATCTACTTTTGGGCGTGGTCTGATCTACTTTTGGGCGGGGTCTGGTCTACTTATGGGTGGTATGGTCTACTTTTGGGCGGGTTTTGCTCTACTTGTGGACAGGGTCTGGTCTACTTATGGGTGGTTTGGCCTGGTTTGACGGGCGGCCTGGCCTTCTGCGCTGAATGGATTGGCTTGCGTCTGTGCGGGGTCGGAACATTTCCTCTGTTGCGTAACAGCGCCGCGCGCGTCCAAGGGCGCGTATGAAGCTGCACCTCCGGGCAAGAGACTGGTCTACCCATCAAAACTTGGCCGCGCTGGAAGGTCTTGCACGCTTCCTCGCGCGCCAGAGGCGTCACCCCAGAACTGCTCACGCACTGGAGTCGCGACGCGCGCAAAATTTCGACACCTGAGTCAGGGCCAGGCACGTCAGTGGCGCGCCAGAGGCTGCGTCGTTTTCCCACCCGCGATCGCGCGCCTGCGATCTACTCCTCCGCTGAGTCCGAGCTCCCCCCATCCCCGTCCACCTCGTCCGCGATTGGCTCGAGCAAGCGCCGCACCTCCATCATCGGTCCCGCGAAGTACTTCTCTACTTTCTCAGCGAAACCGTCGTCGCCGCCGAGCTTCTGGGCGAAATTCTTGTCATGCCCCGCCATGTACAGTGCGCATCGGTCCAAGGTCGCGTCGAGCCACTCCCGGTGCACCTCGTTGACCGCCACGCCCTCGTACTCCATCGCGCCAGAGGCTGCGATTGCCAACGCGCCAGACCCCGCCGTGAAGTCAACGATGTGCGTGATGTGATGGTGCTCGCAAATCCGCTGCCAAAAGCTCAATGGCTTGACCTCCAAGTGCGAGAAGGGGTGCCCGTTCGCCTCGATGTCTTTCTGCGCGCGCCTCCCTCTCACCGGGCCAGCGGCTGCGTTTCCCAAGATCGAGGCCTTCGTGTCGTGGGTCATCCGCGGCAGCTCGCGGTACTGCCGCATAGGCACGCCCGTGTACGTCGTGTACGAACTCGTGGTCTCGCCGCACAAGTTGAACTCCGCGCGCTGCACAACCTTCATGGCGCCTCTTTTCGGGATGGAGCAGATGACGACTTCCTTGTTGTTGCACGCAAAACAAGTCACTCTTCCCGGGACTCTGGGGTCCTGTGCCTTGCCCGGCTGCACATACACACACCAACACTCAGTCACAGCGTGCGCGCCAGAGGCTGCGAGACCCTCCTCTTTGTCCTCGAGCAGTTTGCGGCACGACCGGCTCCGCCCGTCGAGGAAAATGACGATATCGTGAACCGAACGCTTCTGCGAGACGAAATCAAGCACCCGCCCGAAACGCTCCGCATCCACAGCGACGTGGTCGCCCAAGCTCGCCGCCGCCCCGCTCTTGCTCACGTTTGGGGCGAACAGGTCGGCCGACACAACGAATGCTCGGACGTCTTGCTTTTTCCTGGCGTACCTATGTCCGAGACGCATCTCTTCCCAGAGTTTCTGCAACTGGGCGGTGCTGTGTTCCGCGCCAGTGGCTCCGCCAACCGACGGCAGCGCCACGAACGAAACGGACTTCCTGCGAAGAGAGAGGAGCAAGTCCTTGGTTTTCTTGAGGTCCTCCTGGTCGGCCTCCGCGAGCTCGGACGCCCCCATGACCACGCCAGAGGCCCCGCCCTCGGCAGTGCCAGTCGAAATGGGACCCGCCGCGCAAGCAGCGGTCAGCGCGCGGTACTTGACGCCCATCTCCTTGGTGCTATCGGTGAAATACCGGTGCCACAGGAAGGCGGCTGCACCTCCCTGCAGGTCTTTGGCGGCCAGCTCCTGGAGCTCCTCGTCGAAGTGGCCAGCCCAAACGGCCCACGCGAAGTCGATCAACGCCTGCGTCTTCGCTTCTCGGCCTTGCTGGTCGCGGTATTCGGCCGCGGGGACAGCGAACATGTTTTCCAACCCTGTGTTATCGGAGCTCTCCTCTCGCCGAAATGCAGCAGCTAAGCCTTTCTCGCCAGAGGCTGAGAAGTGCTTCACGATGGCAAGCGGCGAGCGAAACATGGATACTGTAGGCTCCATGTCTTTGTCGATCATCGCCGCCTCGTGCATAATGTACTCGATGACATCATGTTTCTTGAACAGCACGTGCGTCAGCGCGGGGGTCGTTTTCTCTTGCCCCGTGACCCGTCCCACAGAAAGCCCCCCCCCCCTGGGGGCGTCGCCTGTCAGCCGGGCAACGCGCAAGCAGTCCAGGACGAACGCCATCGAGTCGCAGGCAGCCGCGTCCTTGTCTGCCTGGGAGGGCGCCGTCCTTGCTTTGCAGAGCTGCGCCAGCCGCATCAACAGCGTGGGTTCGCGGAGCTCGGGGCAGAAAGCCTCCGCCAAAGAGTAAGCCACGGCGCAAGCGTGATTCCCGACGAAAGGCGTCAAGCTTTTCAAAGCCTTGGCGTGTGCCTCGGTGAGCGCGTTGCCCTTGAACGTGATCCCGTAGGTCGTGAGGACTTTGGTCAATTTCGGAAGAGATATGTTCTCGGCCACAGCCTTCTGGTACTTTGTCAGGCGACTCACCTTTTCAGCCAGCTTCCAAAAGGCACCCGCGCCAGAGGCTGCGGAAGTAGAGAATACGGTCTCAGAGAACAGCAGCGACGCTAGCAGGCAGGCGTCAGGGTCGGGGCTGAGACGCAGCCTGATCGGCACAGACAAAGCTGCCTCAAACAGCTTGAATGTGCGATCTCTGTTGCCGGCGGACAATGCCTCTGCCATGGCGCCATACCACGCCATCACAAGCGGGTGCCCCGCCAGCATGGGCACTCCCGTTGCCATGAGAACAGTGGATTCGCCCTCGGTCATGCGCTGGGCAACCTTGGTGTTGACAACTCGCGCTGGGAGCGGCACGTCGAACGAGTAGCGCCGCGACGGCGGGTGGTCGGAAGACAGCAAGAGCCTCTCCTCAGTCCAGTTCGCCATGGCGGCATCGAGCTGGCTGATAGAGACGATGTCGGACGTGTCGGCGGCGAGCGGGTCAAGCATCCACACCGTCCCTGCAGCCTCGTACTGCCCCGTCGTAGAGAAGCTCAACTGCAAGTTGTCGTACTGCATGACCTCCCGAAACGATGTCAGGTGCGCGCCAGAGGCTGCGGAAGAAATTTTCAGAGGAGGGATGAGCATGACGGAGGCGGGCACTTTGAAGGCCACCAGCGCTTGCTTCTCAGACAGGAACTTCAGGAGAGCATTGTCGACGCACTCCTTGGCCCCCTTGGCCCAATTGATCAGATGCCCCGCCTGGCTCTGCACCGAATCCATCTCGAGCAGCTCCTCGACGGCCAATGGCGCAGGCGGTGAGGGCGCCGCTGCAGACGGCGCCGCAGGCGCCGGTGCAGGCGGCGCTGCAGGCTGCTGTGCCGTGCGCGGCCTCTTCGGCGCGGGAAGAGCTTCCTGATGAGGCGCCATGGGCGGCGCGAGCACACGAAGAGACGCAAGAAGAGTCGGGCGCGCGCCTCGTTGCCAGCACTTGGTCCTTGAACCGATCAGCTGCGCTGGGTGGATGTCTTATTCATTCTTTCGGGCGTGGTCTGCTCTACGTTTGGACGGGGTCTCGTCTCCTTGTGGGTGGTCTGATCTACTTTTGGACGGGGTCTGATGTACTTTGGGGCGGGGTCTGGTGTCCTTGTGGGTGATCTGGTTACTTTGGGGCGGGTCTGGTCTACTGTTGGACGGGGCCTGGTCTGCTTATGGGTTGTCTGATCTACTTGCGGGCGGGGTCTGATCTACTTGTGGGCAGGGTCTGGTCTCCTTGTGGGTGGTCTGATCTTCTTTTGGGCGGGGTCTGGTCTACTTTTGGCGGGGCCTGGACTGCTTGTGGGTGGTCTGATCTACTTTTGGGCGGGGTCTGGTCTACTTTTGGGCGGGGTCTGGTTTACTCGTGGTTGGTCAGGTCTACTGTTGGGCGGGTCTTGTTTACTTATGGGCGGGGTCTGGTCTCCTTATGGGTGGTCTGATCTACTTTTGGGCGGGGTCTGATCTACTTTTGGGCGGGGTCTGGTCTCCTCGGGGGTGGTCTGATCTACTTTTGGGCGGGTCTGGTCTACTTTTGGGCGGGGTCTGGTCTCCTTGCGGGTGGTCTGATCTACTGTTGGGCGGGTCTGGTCTACTTTTGGACGGGGTCTGGTCTCCGTGTGGGTGGTCTGATCTACTTTTGGGCGGGGTCTGATCTACTTCTGGTCGGGGTCTGGTCTACTTTTGTCTTGGGTCTGGTCTAGTTGCCGTTGGTCTGGTCTACTCTGGGTTGGGGTCTGGTCTACTTTTGGGTGGCATGGATGACCTGTTGGCGGGCTCTGGTCTACTTTGGGGCAGTCTGGATATATATATATATATATATGTGTTATTTCTTTTTTGGGGGGTCTGGTCTACTGTTGGGCGGGGTCTGGTCTACTTTTTGACGCGGTCTGGTCTATTTTTGTCTGGGGTCTGGTCTACTTGCGGCTGGTCTGGCGTGCTCTGGGTCGCGGTCTGGTCTACCTTTAGGTGGTCTGGATTACTTGTTGGCGGGGTCTGGTCTACTTTGGGGTTGTCTGGTATATTTTGGACGGGGTCTTGACTACTTTCTGGGTGGTCTGGTCTACTTTTGGGCGGGGTCTGGTCTACTTTGGGGCGGTCTGGTCTAGTTGTTGGGCGGGTCTGGTCTACTTGCGGGCTGGGCCTGGTCTACTTTTGCGGGGTCTGGTGTACTTTTTGACGGGGTCTGGTCTACTGTTGTCCGGGCTCGGGTGTGCTTGCGCGGCCTGGTATAATTTTGGGTGGTGCCTGCTCTACTTGTGGACGGGGTCTGGTCTACTTTTGGGTGGTCTGGTCTACTTGTGGGCGGGGTCTGGTCTACTCTGGGTCGGAGGTGGTCTACTTTTGGGCGGTCTGGATGACTTTTTTGGCGGGGTCTGCTTTACTTCGTGGCTGGGTCTGGCCTGCTACCTGGGTGGCCTGCCTCACTTTTGGGTGGTCTGGTTACCTCTTTGACGGGGTCTGGTCTACTTGCGGGCGTTCCGGCTTGCTTTTTTCTGGGGGGGAGGGAAGTCTACTTTCTGGGCGGTCTGATTATAATATGGGCGGTGTCTGATCTACTTCTGGGTGGTCTGGTTCACTGTTTGGCGAGGTGCGGCCTACGTCTGGGTGATCTTGCCTGCTTGCGGGCGGGGTCTCCTTTTTTGTTCGGGTAAGATCCTCAGGCGCGCATTGGAATTCCGTCCACAGTCACTGCTTTGGGCCCTATATAATCCCTCACCTGCCTCGCTGCAGACGCCCATGCGACGACGTCGCGCAGAGTCGAGAAAAGCGTCCCGCCAGAGGCTGGGGGTGCCGCTTCCGACACAGCGAGGTTCGACCCCGCTCTGCGGGCCACGCGCCGCACCGCCGCCCGCACATCTGGATGCACCGTGACGAGGCCTGGCCCGAGATGAATAACCTCCTGGCGCTCGTTTGCTGGGACGTGGCGCGTGCGATGGTCGAGTGGAATTCTGTCTGGGTGGCCCTGGGCTGCGACCAGGAGCGTCTGCGTAACGACGTCCAGGCCAAGCGAGGCGATGTAAAAGAAAGAGACGGCCAGATCCACACTTGCTGCCAGCGCGTCCACGTCGTGGAGAAACGCCATGTCTGGAACGACGACGAGGTCTGCTTCTGCGCAACGGTGTCTGCCAGTGGCAGTAGCGCAACCTCTCGCAGGGCACATGTCGGTCGCACCGCCGAGGCTTGCTACCTTGCTGTTCGGCGAGGGCCGCGCCAGAGGCTGCGTCGTCGAACCTAGTCTCGGGGCCAGGTTGACGCCGGGCGGGTTCACGAAAGGCGCCCCTGGACGCGCCCGCGTCTGCTGGACGCCTGGCATATTGTTGCGGCTGCGCGCTTGGAACTTACCCATGTCGTCGCTCCACAAAGCGCTCCCCTCAGTGCCGGCGCCGGAATGCACCGCGGTCGACGGGCCCCGCGCCCGTCGAATGCGGGCAACAGTCACGGCCAGGCGGGCGGCCCCAAGGACGGCCCGAGAACGTCCGCGAACCAGCCCGGGCGCGCTCTTCCTTTTTAACGCGGCCGCCGCAGTAGCTTGAGGGTTGTAATGCCCACGCCGTTGGCCGAGCAGTTCCCGCCAGAGGCTGGCGCATTCCCTGGAGAAGGACGTCAAGCCTAGTCCAGGGCGAGCCGCGCCTTCGTCGAATTCTGACGCCGTCTTCGGCCCGTTCAACTTCAGGATCAAGCAGTCGTCGTGAAAAAAAAAAAAAAATAAAAAAAAAAAAAAAAAAAAAAAAAAAACAAAAAAAAAAAAAAAAAAAAAAAAAAGAAAAAAAAAAAAAAAAAAAAACAAAAAAAAAAAAAAAAAAGAAAAAAAAAAAAAAAAAAAAAAAAAAAAAAAAAAAAAAAAAAAAAAAAAAAAAAAAAAAAAGAAAAAAAAAAAAAAAACAAAAAAAAAAAAAAAAGAAAAAAAAAAAAAAAAAAAAAAAAAAAAAATAAAAAAAAAAAAAAAAAAAAAAAAAAAAAAAAAAAAAAAAAAAAAGAAAAAAAAAAAAAAAAAAAAAAAAAAAAACAAAAAAAAAAAAAAAATATAAAAAAAAAAAAAAAAAAAAAAAAAAAAAAAAGCAATATCATCAGTGCGGTGCTCTACCCGTTGATCCCGATATCGGGCTAAGTCGCGCTCGACGGTGCACTCCCCGTCTTCAATCGAAATGTAGAAACGCACGAGGCGGCAGAGCATGCGAGAGGCCCCACGGAGCCGGTTCGGGCAAGCCGCCTCCCAAAAGACATCGTCGAGAATGCGAGCCCACGCTTGCTGGTTAGTTGCCCCCGCCAGTGGCTGGGATGGCCCCATCTGTTGCATCATGTAGGGAAGCACGCCGTTGTACTGCAATACCGCCGCCTGCTCGTCGCAGCCGAGGAGGCCCGCCAGCTGGCGAACGCCCCGCAGAAGGAAACGCCGCACTTCCACATCGGGCACTGGGCCGAAGCCTTTCTGCACGAGACGCCGGTCAAACATGGCCAGCGCCGAGCGGACGTCAGTCCGCGGGAAGTCCGCGAGCAAGCGCTCTTTTGTCAAGCTCGCCACGTTCTGCAATCGGTGGAGGAGCTCCTCATTGTGCGCTGCTGCTGGTTCCCCCCATGGCATCACGGGGTCTCCGTCTGCGTAGAACACATACCTGCGGCGAAGATCGCGCATGACCGTCTCTGTGATGAAGCCAGCCTCGTGTCCTTCCGCTCGGACACGGAGCCGCGGTAGCGGCTCCTCGGAAGCCGGGGCGGTCGCGCCAGAGGCTGCGGCTGCGACGGGAGGTACCTGGAGGGCCGACTGGAAGACCCGCCCTTCCATGAAGACAGCATCCAGCGTCTCGACCATGCAATCGATCTCGGAACGCGACTTTGCAATTTCGTGGCTGGCGACGTCGAAGAGTCGCAAGAACCAATTGCATATGATCCCCCAGTCCGCGGCCACACCAACGGCCATACAGAACTTAGTATCGAATTTCCGCAACAAGGCGCCCGCCCGATGGCGCTGCTCCCGGTCGTGGCGACGGTCCGACGCGATGTACGCTAGCAAAGTTGCCACCGGCACGAGCAAGAGGGGGATTTTCAACACTGGGTCCGCCGTCGAGTCGAAGCGTTGCTTGGCGAACGCCAAATTCCGCACGATTCCCGCCAGGGGCTGGGGTCCTCCAGGCAACCCAGGCACTGCCACTGCGTGCACGTTGTCCTCCTGGATTGCCACCAGAAGGTTGTGCAGCTTGTTAGTGTGCATTAGGTCAGGAACCAACGCATGCCGATCATTGAACAGCTCCCTCCAGACCTCCCCAAACACGTCGTCGCAATGCATCGACTTGACGGCAATGCGTATGGCGTGTGCTGGATCGCGAATCACGATTAACAAGTTGGGGAACAGTTCGCGAGCAGCGAGGAAGACTGAACGCCGCTCCTTGGACGCGCCATCAGCAGAGAAACTGGTGACTGTTCGCAGCACGTGTGCTTTCAGTTCCTCATCGCACGCCAGGGGCTGTGCCCCCCTGCGGCCCTTAATTCTGCCGAGCGGCGTGCAAAATTTTGTCAGAAATGCATCAAGCTGCTTAACCGCAGTGACAGCGTGGTCCTCCTCGAAGTCGGACGCGTGTTTCTTCGAGCAGTCGAGAAGGCCTAACACGCCCGAGAGGCAATATCCTGACGCACCAACGTTGCCCAAGTGGAAGCCCTGACCGCTATGTTGTACAGCAGGAAGGTCGGCGCGAAACCGGACGATTTTCCGATACTTCGACTCATCGATAGCCAAAGATATGGAAGTCGCCTGGTGCAGCACTTTGCGGATATTCTTCCTCAAGACCTCCGCCATCACTAGGAGTTGTCGGCGATGGCGTTTCCGTCTTCTGTTCGCCACCGAGCCAGGCGCGTGCCTTTTCTTATCGCAGATGCGAGCGTCCTTCCGGAGCGAGACTCCTTCTGATAGCACCGCCCACGCGTCTTTCCACTCCGATGGGGACGGTGCGTTTCCCTTGATCAAGCCAGCATCAGACTCGGTCGCCAGAAGCTCGCATGGCTTCTCAGTTGGCCAAACGGTCGGGCACGCCAGAGGCTGTGGTACAGTCGGCTGAGCCCTTTCTCTTTATCCCACAGGCCACGCGGTGCGAATCGGAAGTGCTATGTCGTTCTAAAAGCATCCTGGCGTGAAAACGCGTCTTCGGGCGAATCTGGAACTTGGCAAACTTTGAAAACCTGGCGCCGTCACACTCGTTGCCAGAAGCCGCAAACTCAGCGCGCATCCTGCACCCGAGGCCCCATATGCCACGGTTAACGCCTCGCGACAACCAAGAACGGCCCTCGTAGAGGGTACACGCCTCGTAAACCTTGGGGCGCTTCTGCAAATCGCACCGAATGCAGAATCCCCTGCATGCCGCATGGCGTTCCAGATGCTGCGCCTCGGAAAGGGACCCGTCAAACACCTGGAGCATGTCATCCGAAAGGGGGCGCTTTCGCGACAGAGTCTGCGAACCCTTTCCACTTTTGGGAACCTTCCGTGCCAACGGCGGGGAAATCAGAGCCGGAGCTTGTGACCTCTTCGCCGCTTTGACCGCCGCGCATGACCGTGGCCTCCGCGCCAGAGGCTGCGACGACTTCCTCAATGGACTCAGCTTTCGCAGCGAGGAGCGCCCAACACTTTGAAATGTGTGCCTCCTGTAGCTTGGCATGATCGAATGCGAATGCGATGTCTTCTGTGCCTCGGCCTTCCTCCGAGTCGCCCTCGCGGCAGTCGGTTTCTGCCCCCCCTCAGCGCGCACGGGTTTCACCCTCTTTCCCGCCAAGGGCTGGGGCCCGAAACGAAGCGGCGGCGCAAGCAACACCATCCCGTGCAGTAGATCCCCCTGACACTGCTTTCCCCAAGTGTGTTGAGCCGCCCTTTTTGAGCCAAACGGCTACTCGCGCGAAATTCAAGCCAGAAAAACGCGTGAAACGGGGGATAAGGGCGGTTTGAATTTCCGGGGAGCGGCCTACCTACACGACCACACTTCGGGTGATAGGGAGGTTGCGGGAGGGACAGACTGGAACTATATCGCACCATCGCGTAGCATCGCATCGTTTAGCATCGCGTAACATGACAAAACATAACATAGCATACCATTGCATTGCATAACATATCATCGTGTGGGATCAAATAGCACAACACAGCACAAAAGGGCATTTCATGTCGTACCATGGCGTGATACATCATAGCAGAGCATCGCACAGCATATCAAAACAGAGTACAGGATTGCGAGGCATTGCATATAACAGCATAGCTTCGCATAGCATACCGTGGCATAGTATCGCACATTATCGGGTCGCATCGCATAGCATAACATGGCATGGTGCAGCACACTATTGCACATGATCGCACAGCATATCATAGCACAGCATTGCATATCATATCATAAAATTGCAAAATATTGGATTGCACAGCACCGCACAGCATCGCTTAGCGTAGCATAGCAAAGACACAACGGGACAACTTGCTCTAGCTAGTTGTCCTGGTTGAGTGGCAGCAGAACTACCCACCACAACAAGACACCTTAATGTGATGGGCAGCCCGTGGTGGACCGGACAGGAGAGGAGAGAGGAGAGAGAGAGAGAGAGAGAGAGAGAGAGAGAGAGAGAGAGACCGGACAAGTAGGCGGACCAGGGTCCGTCCGCGAGGCGCACTGCGGTGCGACAACCCGCAAAACACTATTAGCGGCGGCGCAGCCTTAGGATACGAGGGCGGGCAAAAGACCCCCTCCCCCGGCGCATTGCGTCTGAAGCTACGGACGGCGGACAGACTGTGAAGATCTCACGTGTCAGACCGCGTGACGAAGAAGGCCCCAACAAGAAAGGCGACGTGCGGACACGTGGCTAGGCGGCTTGGCAGACCGCCAGTTGGGCGCTTGGCCGCAGCGCGGCGCGCAGGGACGGGGCGCCCCCCGCCCCCACGCCCTGACACCGTGGACGCGGGGCCGCGCGTGCACACGGGCAGGCAGAATGGCGGAGATTAGCGCGGGGCTCCAGGCGGAGCGCCGCGGAGCGATGACAGCATAGCATGGAGGGTGAGTGGCGGCGCAGCACCATCGGGCGGGGGTGTAAGCAGCTCGGCGAAGGCACGACCGGCGCGGTGGAGGCGCTGGAGCAAAGGGCCTTGACGGGCTTGGGCAGCGGCAATGTCGGCGGCGAGAGCTGCGCACCTCTGCTGGAGAGCGGCCATAGACTGGGACAGCTCGGCTTCGCGCTCGGTGCGGGGCGGCTGCTCTGTGCCCGCGGCCGCGGGCCTCGCGGCGGGGACGAGGTCATCGGTGCGCCTGGCCAGGTGGTGGACCAGCGCGGTGCGGCGGTCCGTGCGCTGGCGGCCGTCGCCGTGGCGAGGCGACTGGAGGGCGTCGCGCGGTCCCAGGGCTGAAGCCGCTGAGGCAACGCCCCATGAGGGCGGAGGAGCCGCAGCCTCGCAGCCTGCAACAGTAGGAGCGTGGACGGGGCGCGACGGTCTGACTGGCTCAGTGCCCTGCGGGGGGGCTGAAGCCGCCCCCGCGGGCTGGCGCTGGCGGGGGGACGGGGTTGGTGGCACGGAGGGGCCAATCATGATGCCGTGCGAGGGCTCAGAGGTCGGCCGCGTGACCGGGTGGCGACTCGATGAAGCGGCGTCGTCGGCAGCGTGGGGTGTCAGCGGGACGTCGTCTATGCTGCCACCCAATCCGAGGGGATCATAAAAGTCCACGTCGGCGTCTTGGAGGTGAGCGACGTCATCATGTGGGTGCGGTGCCGCTCTCGGTGGCGGGGTCGAGGTGGGCGTCGTGCGGATGCCCGACGGGGCAAGGTTGGCGCTGGCTGGCCCGTCGTCCAGGAAGTCTAGTCCCCCGCCGAAGCCGAACGGGTCGTCCTCCTGTTCGTCGTACATCGCCCGTTGGGCCTCGGCCCAGAGCTCGTCTGGGTTCTGCGGGATGTCTGGTCCAGCCGCGGGTGGTGCCTGGTCCGACAGCAGGGGGTTCGGTTCCATTTTGCTGAGTTCAGCCGCTGTAAACCCAGCCCTGCGGTGTGGGAGCGGCATAGTACGGTGTCTGCGCTCGTAGATGGCGACAGCGACCCCGTGAAGCACGGTCGCTTGGCGATGTCGTGTTTTGGCAGCTTCAACGATGTCGTCGGGGAGGTTGTGCGTGCGTGCCGCCGCTGTGGCAAGGGCGTCGGCCTGACGGTTGAACTCCTCCGCGAGGGGCCCGATGAGCCCAAGGTCGATGCCCAGGTCTCCCAGGTGGCTGGCGACTTTTTCGACGCGAAACATGTCGGGCTTGGCCATGACACATCGGTGAATCCTTGCCCAGAGCTCCGCGTGCGTGCCCTGCGGTGCTGGATGTCCGTCGATGATGCTTTGAAACCCATCGACCACCGCCTGGTTGTCCACGAAGACGTGCACGGGCCGTTCTGCACACGCCGTAAGGTGGGCGATGGCAAGGGTCTCCGCAACCTGGGCGTTCTGCGTTAGGCCGTGAACGCGTGCACTGTAGTTCATGCGGTGGTCGATGCCGTAGTAGACGCCGTAGCCCGCTCGTGCTAGGAGTGGGATGGCACCGTCCGTGGCAGCATAGACCCATGTCCATCCAGTGTCGTTGTCAAGGTAGGTGGTGTAGGTGTCCTGGGCTGAAGCCGCAGGATCACCCTCAGGGGGAGGCCGCGGGATGGGCTGTGGCAGCGGGTCCCTCGCGAGGTCGGCCTGCAGGTCGAGGAGGGCTGGGTCTTCGTCGAAGAGCCCGCAGTGTCTTGTGTGCGGCGGAAGACGGGCCCACTGGTCGACACTGATGAGGGTGGTGAGAGGAACTCTTTCTCGGGCCCAGCACTTACAGTCGCGGACAGTGTGCTCCTGAGTTTCCTCTTCCTCGTCGCAGTAGCGGCAAATGGGGCTGGGGTCTGCCGACGTGTTTGATCGGGATCGTCGCTGTTGGTGTGGTCCCCGCCCGACAGGTAGTTCAGGAGGAGCGCCAGCTGCCAGGCAGTGCATTTGGCTGCTCCTTTGGTTCGCGCGAGCCACGTGCTGGCGAAGAGGTCAAGGCCCTGTCTGACCGAGGCGAGGTAGCCAAGGTCGTGTCGCCGTGGCTTGAACTTCCGCAGAAATGCCCTGCGTTGTGAGGCCCGCAGCATGTGCAGGAAGGCGTTTTGGGGTAGATTCAGCCAGCTGATCGGGCAGCCCCAGTCATCGTACATGATGCCAAATGTGTGCCAGGTCCATCGGAGCTGCTGGAGCGACTGGACGAGTCGCCCGACGGGTCCTCCACCAAACAGGGTCTGGACGTGGTGTTGGAGGTCTCTGGCGAGCCCGCAGAGTGTGACGTCGCGGTTAACCTGACGCCGCAGGCACAGGAATGCTTCACGATGCGTGATGGCGTCGATCTCAAGGGGGTGTCCCGGCACGCACACGGCCATGAGAGTCCAGTACTCGACCCACTTGTTCCCCTTGGGGCGGATAGCCGCCTTGAGGGCGTGGTTGTAGGCAGTCTTGGCTGGGCCTGATGGTGCTTGGATGTCGGTGCCCGTGGCGCAGACGCTGGCGGCCAGGGATCGGGCGTGCCGCGCCTTGATAAGCATCGGCGACGGGAGCTTGCCAATGCGCGGCAGGCGGATAATCGCCCTCCGCACACGGGCGTCTGCGGTGGCCGTGAGGTTAAGCGCGGCTGGAGCCGGCGCTGCCTCGGCGTTGATGTAACTCCCGACGAGCTTGAAGGAATCGACCACTCGGAGGGGGCGATCCGCCAGTGTGAGCTGGGTGACGGCGGCGTGCAGCACATCGGTGAGCGCCCACCCTGCCACTTTACCAGGGTGAATGCGTTGACCGGAGAATCGGTCAAACTTGGCGGTTTCGTCGAGAGATTTCTGCAGCTCAGGAGCGGTGTGGGTAGTGGAGTTGCTGTCGTCAACGAAGGTAGTGCTGAGTGATCGAGGAACGTATCGGTGCTGCCTCTTTGTCCACACGCACATGAGCAGCTTGATGTAATCCAGGGACCACGAGCTGCCCTGGAGGTGACCGTTTGTCCTGGCCAGGTCCCTGGAGTACGCTCCGTTCATGCGGATGTAGCGTTTGTGGTGTCTGTAGAAGTTTCGGAGGACAGTAACGATGTCTTGTGGGCACCCCGCGTGCAGCGCAAGGTTTAGACAGATGTCCGTGATGAGGTAGTCGAAGCACTTCTGTCGGTCAAGGGCTGCTCCAGCTAAGGGGAGGAGTAAAGTCCTGGCGTGTTCAATGCGCAGGGCGAGAGAAGTGCTGACATCCCCAATGGTGGCTTTGGGAACGGCGCCGAAGCTCGTGGCATGGGTCCATCCTTGCCGCAGGTCGTGAGGCTACGGTAGGCCGGCGCCTCCCACGCATACATCCACACTGAAAGAACCGAGAGAAGCCGTTGGTCCGTCGGGAGTTCCCCTCGGCCTTTTCGGAGGCACGGGTTTGGCACGTGCAGGAGGGGCTCGGGGATGGTGCCAGTGCGTTGCATAGCACGTAAGACGCTGGCGAAGAGGCGAAGGATGTCGTCGGGTAACTCCTTTGCCTCCTTGGTCGCCCAGCCGTCGAGTCCCCCCGCGCGGCGCGGTGAACGGGCGCGAATGAAGTGGATGAGTTGGTCGTCGGTAAGGTGGAAGGGGGCTGCTGGTGATGGCGTAGGCAGCTCTTGGCGGTATTCGTCGTAGAAGTCCGCCCACGTCGGCATAGCTTCGGCGTCATGGCCCGCGCTAGCGCGGTACGTGCCCAGGATGGGCTCCCAGGTGTCGACCATGAGCTTGAGCATGTCTTTGGTGTTGGCGACGATAGCGTTGGCGGGGAGGGCGTCGGGGACCTGGGCTGGTAGTGGGCCACGAATGGGGCCGTCGTCGTTGTCCGTGTCGGGCGAGCTACCGTCGCCGGGGCTGAAGCCGCCGGCGTCGGTGTCGGCGTCACAGTCGTCCGTGCTAGCTTGGTCAGGGTTGAAGGCGGTGATGTCGCAGTGGAGCTGTGCATCGTCGGGAGTGGTAGGCGTGCGGAGATACGCCGTGGGCGAGCAGTCGGCAGCCCGTGCGTATATGGCCGCCTTTCGCCCGCTTGGCTCGCGGACGCCCTCAGACAGATCTTGATGCGTTCAGCTTTGGCTCGGTTTGCACGTCGCGCCAGCTCCGAGTCTAGATTTTGGATCAGACGATCGAGCTGCTCTCCGCGTGGCGCTGGCACGTCGGGGGTTCAGGCGTCAGGAAAAGCCAGGAGGGCCGTGGGGCGCAGCTTGTGGCAGAGAAGGCGGGCCGCGGCCCACGTGCAGTCGATGCGTTGCGCCAGGTGCGGCGGGATAGCACGGCAGTCTATATGATGGTGCAGTCCGATGAAGCGAAGCTCGCATAGTTGCCGATGGAGCTTGCGAAGGCGGTTCATGTGAATCGTGGAAGCTCCGTAGGTGGGAAAGGCGCGGGGGACAGCGGGTCGCTCCTCGAACGTGGGAGTGAGCCCGTGCATGGGAGGGGCCTTCTTTTTTGGGTGGTCTGGCGGCGGAGGTGGCAGGTCGCGCAGCCGAGTGAGATGGTACTCATGGCTGGCCTCGTTTGCCAGGGCGAACATGGTTCCACATACGAGTCGGGTGCGGTCAGCTACTGCAGGTCTACACAACCGGATTGGTATGTTGCGTTGCGGTATGTTTTGTTCTGCGGCGCGCAATGCCCTCCCTTGCCATGGCCTGCACATCTTTTTGCACAATGCTCCATTGCGGTCGTGGTATCGTCCGGCGATGTGGGTCCCTAGTGCCTGGAGTTCGTGTCCTCATGAGCTCCGTCGTTTGGAGGGTATGGCGTGGGGGCCAAAAGGCGTGGGGCCGTGTGATCGAGGCGGCTTAGGTCGAGTGTGACCTGCAGGCCAACATGGGACTTCGCTGGCAAGTCACGCAGATAGCAGAAGTCGGTGACAAGGGATCGCGCAGCTTGGTTGGCGATGACATAGTCGATGCTCGAAGTGCGGGGGCACTTGGTGACGCGGTCCCAGTCAGGGATATTGCCATATGTGTGCATGGTGTGGTCTGGTGTGCCTTCAGCGACGTTGGACCATCCGTGCTGCATCATGTGCAGCAGGTGTGGGTTGTCGTCGATGTTCGTGTTGGCGTCCATACAGATGAAATACGGGGCTGAGCCGACCCTCGCAGCGGCGCAATCAGCAAGCCGAAATATATCGGTGCTGTCCCCTCCAGCGACCCCGTAGAGGCTCGCAATGTAGATCCCAGCGGGACCGTGGTTGTTTCGTCGCCGCCTGCGGCGGTGCTGGGTGCAGAGCGGGAGGAAGACCTCGTGCCATCGGTTCTTGGCCTTGAGGGTGGCGATACAGGTCGCAATGTCGTCGACGGTGGAGTCGACGATGGCGTCCTTAGAGAGGATGGCAACCCCGCCCGAGGCGCCGGTGTTGCCCTCGTCCGTGTGGTCCGTGCCACCGTGAGCAGCTTTGCGCTGGGCACGCGCCAGGTCCAGGTCAGGTCCCAGACTGGCCTGGTATCCTCCGTGGTGTGGATTGGCGGCGTTGGTGGCGATGGCTTGCCTGGTAGGCTTGGCATGACGGGTCTCCTGCAGCGCTATGACTGCGGCGTTGTGGTCGACACCTAGGGCGGTAATGGTTGGCCAGTTCGCTGGAAGGCTCGTGATGTTGAGGCTGACGAGGTGGATGGAGCGACCTGGTCCATCTCCGTCGGTGGAGCTGGGGTTAGCACGCCCCGCACGGTGGAGGGCGGCCTGGCCGTCACCCAGGTAGGAGGCTTGGCCACAGTAGGAGCTCATGGCGTCGCAGCAGATTGGCTTGGACGGGGCTGAAGCCGCCGTCGGGCCAAAAGTGTAGGCAAGGCGTGGTCGACGCTGCGCCGGGGGGGGTTCATAAACATCGGCAAAAATGCATCGAAAAAGCCTCCTCACTCCTGTACCGTGGGGGGCGGAGGGAGGAAAGGTGAGACGGCAGCAGGGGGAGAGGGAGGCGACTCCTCGATCCATCCTGCCGAGCGCAAGAGCAAAAGCAAACCAGCGGCGGCAGCGCGGCGCGGCAGCGGCGCAGCGCGCGCGCGAATACTGCGCACGCGACACCGCTGGTCCGTCCTGCGGCGGCGCGCCCGCACCGTCAGTGCCGTGATGAGCAGCATCAGCTGGAACAGCTTGTTCGTGTGCACCCTCCGCGCTCGCCTCGGGCGGTGGGCCCTGTGGCTGCGGCGGCGCACGCCCTGCCAGCGCGTCAGCCACTAGCTGGGCGTGGCGAGCGGCGCGGTCGGTGGCCTGGCGCTGGGCCTCGTCCATGCCCGCTGCCGTGAGGCTCGCGTTGCGGACAGGGCTGACGCCACGCGGGGCCGCCGCTGCCGCGGCAGCGGCAGAGGTGGCGGGGGCGCCGCCGTGGCTCTGAGGAGACAGCGGTGAGCCGCCGCCGAAGCCCGCCGCGAGGTCCTTGACGGAGTACTTGTGCTTGAAGGGGTCGAAGGTCGGCGCCTCGGCGGGGGCGACGACGCGGGTGGGCGGTGGCAGCTCCTGGTCCGTGGACGGCGTCGGCTCGAGGTCGACCTCGTTAGGGTCTTTGGCGCCGGCACCAAAACGTGGCACCACCTCGGGGGCTTGGGCGTCAGCCTGAGTCTCGCGGGGCGGCGAGCTCGTGGAACTCCCAGGGGGCTTGCGCGAGCTGTGGCGGCTGCTGGACCGGCTGCGCGGGACGCGCCAGCCCGTGTGGCGGTCACGTGGCGAGGCCGCCTGGGCGTTGGCGCGCGCAGAGTCCGCCCTGCTCGGGGAGCGGATCGGCGCTGCGCTGGGTGCTGGGCTGGGCGGGCGGGAGCCGCCTGTGCCGCCCGCCGCCGAGGCTGCAGCCGGGTCAGGGTCGGCGGCGTCAGGCCGGGGGCTGACGCGGTGGGCACTACCCTCGCTGTGCCGCGGGGAGGCGCTGTGGTGTGCCTGGGTGTGCGTGAGGACGAGCGGGACGAGCGGCTGCCTCTCGCGCTCAGGGGGGGCGGGCTTTGCCTGGGCAGGGCGCTGCGCTGCGGCCACGTTTGGCGGGGGCGTGTGTTGGCGCGGTTGCCAGGCTCGCACGTTCGCCTCGCGCCATCCTTCGGGGCGCCCTGTCCTGCCGCGGCTTGGCGCAGCCCCCTGGGCTGAAGCCGCAGGGGGTGCCGCTGCGGACTGGTTGCTGGCGGTGCTGTCGTGGCGGCCTGGGTAATGGCCCAGGCACGCGTGGACCCTGGCGCGGGCGAGGTGGCCCGTGGGGGAGCCTGCCCGAGTGCGCGCGGGTAGCCGACGACCGCTGGGTGCACCCTGGCGTGGGGGACGTGGCCGTAGCTGGAGGCGGCTGCCCCTGCCGCCGCGGGCCTGGCACCTATGGGGCCACGGTGGTAGGCGGCGCCCCCGCCGTACACCGCTCTGTCGCCTGTCGGGACGCGCGCGGGAGAGCGGTTGCGTGGCGTGCTCGGCTGACCTGCGTCGCGTTGGTCGCGCTGCTGGGTGCGCTGCTGGTGCTGCTGGTAGCGCTGTTGGTCGGCTCTCGAGAGCGGGCGGGTGTCGGGGAGAATGGGCGGCACGTCGGGCCGCCGCCAGCCCTGGTAGACGTGCTCGAAGGCGTGGTCTGGGTAAGTCTCCCCGTCAGGTGAGTAGCGCCGTACATGCTCCACGAAGTCAATGTTCTGCGGCTCGGGGAGCACCGTGATGTTCACAGCCCGCTGGTGCGCTGGTCCATAGAGACAGAAACTTCCACGGTTGCTGCGGTCGTGGTTCAACTCGGCTTCGGTCGTGGCACGACTCACCATGGCGTCACAGAGGCGCATGTCGTAGTCGAGAGCTTGAGGCCCAGGGCCGCCCTCGGCATCCCAGTACAGTACCACATCCCGCCAGCGCGTGCGGGTAGTGTGGATGCGCTCGGCGATAGACTCGCAGTCGGTCCTGACTGTGACACGATCCCTGTACATGTTGGTGATGGCTAGGGAGTAAGGTCGGCGCACCGCTTTGTTGAAGATGAAATCCTCCTTGAGGGCCTGGTGCGGGCCGAAGAGCACGTAGCCTTCCTTCCACAGCGGTTGGTCGGGAGACGGGTCTTCAGGCATCCCCGTCCCTGTGAACCCTGGCGGCCGCCTCGTGCCGTCGGGCAATCCCTGCTTGGGGGCGCGACGCGGCCTCGGTGGTAGATACCATTGGCCCTGGTATCCTGCTTGGCCTGGTTGCGGAGGCTCCCCCCCGGGGCCTGAAGGCGCTCGGGGGGGCTCCATGAGGTCGTGCTGGGCTGGCGCGTTGCCATATTGGCGGGCGACGATGTGCGGAGGCATCCCTGTGGCACGGACGTCGAACAGGCTGTGCGGACGAGGCGGATGTGGGCATCTGCTGGAGAGGCAGCATGTGTCGGCGGCCCTGTCGTCGGTGCTGTACACGCACGTCCAGCTGTTACAAGAGTAGTCCGTGGACCAGTCCATAGGTGCACGCAGTCCGCTGAGGGAGCAGTCCGGGCACGTCGGTTGGCCCGAGGTGCCGAGCTGCGTGTTGCGGCGGGCAGCACAATACTGGCAGCATTGGAATCGGCACTGTAGGCAAACCCAGCGTCCTGGTAGGGGCGGGAACGCTTGCTCGTCGGTGACTGCGTCGTCTGGGTGGGGTCGGGGTCGATCCCACAAAGGCCAGACGTCGGCGAACCAGGACTGGCCTGTAGTGCGGACCGCCTCCGCGGGGAGGCGAGCGTCGTCAGCGTGGCGCTGGATCCACTGGGGCCCCAGGTCCGCTGCGATCATGACCGTGCGCCAAGTGTCGTCCGCCTTGACGTGGACTTGGGTCGGTGCCCAGAGCCTGGTGGTGGTGTCGCCGTGGTCGTGGTGAAGGATGACCCAGCCATCGCGACCCGCAACCGCAGGGTCAGTGACGCGGTGGCCCACAACGGTCGTCCCCCACGGTAGGTAGGCGCCATCGTGATGCTCGCCTGGGTCGAGCAAGACCTCGACGCCAGGGGCGTTCACACGGGACCGCACATCGCGGACGTGGAAGGCGAGGACGTGGTAGGCGGTCGGCTCCTCTTCCGTCTCGATGTGCTCCCACGTGTCGATGTCGCCGCTGTCAGAGGCGGAGTTGCCGCCGCTCTGCCGTGACGAACGTGAGGCGGAGCGCCGTGAGCGAGCATGGCCTCGGGCGAGGGCGGCGGCCGCGCTGATAAGGGACGGCGTACGGCGGTCGTCGGCTCCCGATGCCGTCGGTGAGCGTTCTGGACTGTGTCCCGAGGCGGCACCTGGCTGAGAGGTGTGCGATGGGCCAGACGCGGCCCCAGGGCTGGAGCCGCTGGGGCGCGGCGCTCGTACGTCAGACTGCCACCGCTCGGGTACAGCCTGCGCCGTGGCCGTGTACACCAGGTCGATCAGTGGCTGCGGGTCCAGCTGGAGCTTGCGAAGCGAGGCACGCGGACGGGGCTGGTTGGGGTCGGCCCTGGTGGCTGCTTCTGTGTCGTAGTGCTGTGTAGCCCATGCTCGCGCTGCCTCTGGCGAGTATAGTGCCTGTGGCGGTGGCCACGCTGCCACGGTGTCCAGCCGGCGCCAGATCTTTGCCCCCTGGTCGCGGGCTTCAGCCGCCTCGCGGAGGTCTGGGTGATCGAAGCCGGCAATGCGGAGGGCGTGCGTGCAGTCGCCCATGCCACAGGTGTGCGGGAGGGCACGGCACCTGGAGGCAGCTTCGGTGGGGGCACACCAGTCCATGCAGATGAGGAGGCCCAGGACCCGTGGGTAGATGAGGCGCGCTCCGTGAGCTTCCCCGTTCACGAAGTTGTGCCAGTTCTCACCGCGCGGCGGTTTGGTAGCCTCGCACATCCAGAGCGCGATGGGTCCCCAGGCGAGGGTGTCGTCTTCGAGGCTGCGGGGCGGGTGTGGCGGCACCGCGTACCACGCGGCCAGCGACGGGTGCACACCCACGTACGTGCGGTCGACATTTGTGGCGGTTCGGCCCTTCGCTTCACGGCGGGGGCCCGGCAGGAGGTGACCTCCGTTGAAAGCGAGACGGGCCGCAAGGTCGCCGCGGGTCCCGTGCCAGAAGACCGTGGGCGTGTCAGTGGTAGGAGCACGGAGGTCCCACGTGAGGTAGGGGTAGATCGTCTCGCCTGAGTTCCCGCCCGAGTCTTCCAGCACCCAAATGAGTCGGTTCGGGGGCCTCTGCATGATGTCAGTCCACGGCGCCAACGCTTGGAGCGTTGGATCATGGGTGAATCGAGGATGGTCGTGGAGTCGCAGGGCGTCTTTGATGTCCTCTGTGGTCACGCCACTGTTACCAAGCGCAAAGCCGTTCTGGTACAGGGAGGTGAGGATGCTCGTCGGCGGCACGGGGACCGCGGGGTCGCGCTGGATGGTGCTGCGTAAGTTGCGCGTCGGTGGCCAGAGGGCTGGGTGGGGCGTACCAGGGCCTGAAGGCGCCTGGGGCCTGGCGGGTGATGCGTGGCGTGCTCGCCGGCGTGGTGGTTGGGTGTCCATGTCGGAAGAGGAACCACGGGCGTTGCTTGCATCCGCTTCGTCGTCGGGCGCTCCGTGCACGCCGTCGCCGTCGAAGGTGCGCTCACGTGCTTCACTTGCCTCGGCGTCGGTGGCCTGAGCTGCGGCGGCTTCGTGAGTCGGCGGGTTGCCAGAGGCCGCGCCGCTTGTGGGGCCGTCTCGCGGGGACGGGCTGGTCGACCGTGGCGTGACAGACGAGGCTCGCGATACCGCGGCAGTGACTTCAACGATGGCGGCGGTGGTGGCGGTGGTGACATCGGCGACTGCGGCGGCAACTGCAGCGGCGCAGTGTTCCTGTAGCAGGGGGTGTCGAAGGGGATGCACGTGCTGGCTCTCGGGGTCGTCGGGATGCGTGCGCGGAAGCGTGTGTGGGGCCTCATCGCGCGGGCTCCTGATCGGTTGGCAACAGCGGAGGCGCCACTGGGCCGTGGGTGAGTCCAGGACGCGCGCACAGATGCGGGCTCCTACGTGTCCGACGGCTCCTTGAGCAAGAAGTTTGGCGCCGACCAGGAGGAGACCGCAAACCACTCCGCCTGTGGCGATAGCTCCGAGTTTGCCGCTGGCCCATTTCAGGGCGCCCCAGAGGCCAGACCCGACTGTGCTGGCTCCGCCCGAGACAGTGTCCCTGAGTTTGGCGCTGGTCCACCTGAGAAGACCCCACAGGGCGGTCGCGGCGTCGTATGCTATTGTGCGTCGGGGCGTAGTGGACACGGATGGGCCTGGTGCCGCAGCTTCACGGCGTCGTCGCTGCCGGTAGCTGGGGTCTCGGCTCGGTGTCGGCAGGTACCCGTCGATCTGGTCCTGGTACGGCATGGCTACCAAGATGGCGTTCGTGACCACGAAGAGGCAGATGAGACAGCCGCAGCGTCGAGAGGCCGCTGCGCTGTGCGGGGCCTCATGGGAGCCGCTGGCGTCGGGGTCCGCGTCCTCGATGGGTTCGTTGTCGAGGCCAGCCTGCCAGTGGTCGACGGGGCTGGAGTTGGAGTCAGTCGAGTTAGCTCGGCGGACATGGGTGCGGGACGGGGTCCTGCCACCTGAGGTCTGAAGACGCCCAGGTCCAGCCAGTGCTGCAGCGGGGCTGAAGCCGCCACTGCGCGGGCTGGTGGGAGCTGGCGGTGCGGTGGCATGGCCTGGCTCGTCGGCGGCGGTGGCTCCTTCGGCGTCGCTGAGCTGTGCGCTGGGGTCGGCCTGGGCCGAGTTGTTGGGCGCACTGCTGCGCGACCGGGAGCGCCCTGTGTGGGGATCGCTGTCACGGTCGCGCTGGGCAGCGTCACTTGGCGGTGGCGTGCCGTCGGGGTCCTGGGTTTCCGAGTCGTGGATGGAGTCGTTCTGGCTATCGTCCGACACGTGGAACGAGTCCAGGGATATGTTGCTGATATCGCTGGCAGCTGCGTGCTGGAGCAGAAGCGGTTCAGCGTCGGCCGCGGGCTGGTCACACGTGGCGTTTTGGGCGGGGGGGCAGCGGGCGGTGGTAGGTTTAGCGGTTCCATCGGTGCCGCGGCGAGCTCCGCCTCGACAAGCGGCTGCAGGTCTGGCGGGTGGTGCGGGATCGCATCCACGAGATACGCCAGGGCGTCTCGGTCGGGCGGAGGGAGGCCTCTTGGCAGCAAGGCGTGGGCCCGTGAGAGGTATGGCGGCAGTGGTGCCGCGAAAGCCTCAGGGCCGACGAGCTGGGCACGAGCGCCCTGGTATTCCGGAAGGAGGCCAAGGTAGCGGGTGGGGTACTCGTGGCTGCCCTGCATATGAGTGAGGTTGCGGTTGGTGCGCTGTCTGTCGGGGCCCGCTCTGTGCCAGATATCCTCGCACATGTCGACCGCGGTGCGGTGGCGCAGGGCGTCGTTTTTCTCCGCGGAGTCCTCCTGGAAAAGGTGGTCGTACTGTGGCAGATGGAGCGTCGCCAGGACGTGCGGGACGCAGTCCTCGAGCCATGCCCAATAAACGTCCTGATGGTCCTCACCTGGTGCCCACGCCGCGGCGCACGGGATGAGCCGTGCTCGGATGTTCATCAGGTGCCAGAAGGCGGGGCCCTCATCAGGTTCACCCCTGGCGCACAGAGGGGAAGCGGGACTCTCTGTGTTGCTGGTAGTCAGGCCGTGTGCGTGGGTGCTAAGCACGGCCATAATTAGCAGCCCACATAGCGTGTTGGGCTCCACGGTGATGCACAGGTAGTGCACGAGGAGCCAGATGGCTCGCAGCGAGGCGCCTGTGGTCTGTGGGGGCCACGGTGGAGCCGTCTGCGGCGCTGGCTCAGCGGCGTGGTTTCCAGCGTGGCACGACCCACCGCTGTCAGCAATGTCGAAGCTGTCAGGTCGGCACGCTGTGTGGGTGCGACACTCTGGAGGGTACACGGTGCGACGTACGGCGGCAGGCGTCGTGGTCGGTGGTAACTCTCGCAGGTGGTCGTGCGCGGCGTGCGTTGCCTCATGCGGGGGTGGTGGCAGCCAGGGCACTGCAGCGGGGCTGAAGCCGCCACTGCGTGCCTGGGCCTTGCCAGCGGCCCTGTCGAGGATATGCTGCACGACGGTCGTGGGCACGCTGAAGACAGGGTGCCATCGAGGATATGCTGCACGACGGTCGACCGCAGGCGTCGTATTGAGTGATGGTAGCCCTCGTAGCTGAACTTGCATGCGGTGCGAGGCGTGGCCGGAGGACGCAGGAGTCAGCTCAGCTGCGGCAAAATCGGCAGTCGACTGCGATGCATGTGTCGTAGTTGACGAGGGCGTGCTCGTAGGAGACGTGCTGGTACTCGGCGTAGGCATAGTAGTGGCCGTCGAAGTCCCAGGGGGGTAGCGCGTGGGGCAGGGCCCCCGGTGCTGCTCAGGCCAGGCGCTCGCGGGGGCGCCCAGCAGCCCGGTGCCGCACGGACCAGCGGCGGCGGTGCTGTTCACGATCGGGTCCAAAATGGCGCTGTGATTGTATTTGTAGATGCTGTCATCGTAAAGGTAGAAGTACGTCCTACGCTCCGCATGTCGCAGGAAAGCCTCTCCTCCGTGCTGGGGCGCACCGCCTGAAGACGGGTGCGCTCCAGCCAGCGAGGGGAGGGCAGGCCGCAGGCGAGGCGCCGCATGATGGCGAGGCCTGGCGGGCGGCGCGAGCGATGAGCCGAAAGCTGCGTGGCAGCACACGTCCTCATACACCCCTGAATGCTCATGTACATCGCTACAATCACGCCCCCTGCAAGACTACGGGTGTCCCTACAACAGAGAGCTTGCGCGTGCTGCTGCCAAAACAGACATGAGGTAACAAGAAAGAGATACGACGCGAAGAGGGGAGCGGTGCCTCTGAAGGCGCTTCCTCGGAGGGCTGAGGCGGGCTCTCTGAGGCACCTTCATTATGGGTCCTGGGTGGCCCGACCCTTGTCCTTGCCTTTGTCGGCCCCTGGGGGCCCCGTCCCTGGGGTGGCCTGGCCTGGCTGGTCGGTCGCACTGCAGGCTGCCGCGGGCTCGGCGGCCGCTGCGGCTTCCTCCTGCTTAACTTCCAGAGTGGCCGCTTGTGGCAGGTGGATGGTGCCTCCCGTGAGGTGCCCGAGGAGGGTCTGGATGTCGCCGCGCAGTGCAGCGGCGTCGGCGGTTGCCGTCTGTTGCTGGGTGACGACGGTGGCAAGCCCCCGTTCAGCCCTGAAACGTGCTCCGTGAGTGTGGCCTGGGAGGAGAGAACGCCCGCAAGCTGCATCTGCATGTTATCCACCGTGGTGGCTAGTAGCTCGTGCTGCTGTTCCATGTGCTGGATGCGGGTCGTGGCAGCATCGGGCGGTTTAGAGGGCGATGCGAAGCGCTCGCCGAAGGTGTTGAGTTCGTGGGAGGCCTCGCTGTATTCATCGCCTGATGAGAGGATCTCGACGTCAACGACGTCACCTGGTACTTCGGCGGCTGTGGCAGCGGCGCCTTCGGTGTGGCCCCCTCCTTCCGCCGCCGCCGTGCCAAGCCAGGGGTCGTGGCCACCTGGTCCTGGGGCGGCCGTCGGTTCAGCGGCTCCGCCCGTGCCGTGAGGGGGCGCAGAAGAGCTGCGGCCTGGGGCGCGGGGTGGCCTTGCGGGCGGCGTGGCGTCACGTTTCCCGCTGGAGGAGCGGTGGCGCTTGGCTAAGGCTCCTCCTTGGGGGTCAGGAGCGGTGCGACGCCCTTGCCTTTGGGCGTGGCAGTCATGAGGTCGTGGAGGTAGGGGCTCTGGGCCGCTTTGGTGAGGAGTGTGCCGGTGGCGGGGCTAAAGCCGCCACACCGGCTGGCGGCGTCACAGGCTCTGTGATGGTGGTAGGCGTGACGATGGTAACGTTGTCCCGCTTCGGCGCCACCTCAGCCAGCGGGGCCTCGGCGATGCTCCACGGGATGGAGCACCCCGCGACCTGCACCGTTTAGGTGAGTGGGGGCCGATGGGCGCGCACTAGGGCAAACTGGGCCGCAGTGGCTGGGTCCCAGGCGGTGTGGTAGACCTCACAGTCCCATTTGACGGACGGGCCCGTGAGAGTCTTGGCGAGCTGGGTCAGCGTGGCGTGGCGTGACTCAATGCCAGTGATGCGGTAGCGCGTCTTGGCGAGGGTGGCCTCGCAGCCGCGGATGCTGACAGCGGCGGCCTTGGCGACGTCAGACCCCCGCGGAACACGGATCCCCAGCAGGCCTGACTTGCCGTGCCTGACGACTCCCAGGGCCTTGAGTTCCACCGACTTCTGGAACGCGTCTGCCATCGTGATGGGCTGGTCCTCAGGGAACCACACGGTCTGATACTTGTCGGCGGTGGGCTCGTCTGCACCTACGTAGCTGAGGTCGTAGGTGGCACCGAGTTGCCCTGATCCCGCCAGGACCTTGTCGACCGCTTGGAGACTGACGCCGAAGGTGGCAGCCAGGGACCTCTTTCCGACGCCCGATCCAAACCTGCCTAGGCTTTTGCAGGGTTCGAGGATGGTGGCGGCTTTAAAGCTGCCGTGGAAGAGGGCCTTGAAGGTGTCCTGGAGCTGGCTATCGAGCTCCTGGCGGCGAGCGTCTTTCTTGGACTCCTTGTGCTTTTGGCGCGCCTTGTCCTGTGGAGCGGAGTCGCCTCGAAAAGGGCCCTTGGCGCGTGGACCACCGTTTACGGGGGCACCTCCCGAGAACTGGTCCTCGAAGGCCTGGTGCATGGAGGGGACTGTGGCAATGGCCTCGGTCTCGTGTATGGTCGCCCGAATCCAGCAGACGTGGTCGGCGGGGTCGATGGTGGCGACGGCTACCTTTTCCGTGCAGGCGACTTCCTTGGTGCCCAGCTGGTACACGATCACGGGGACGTGCGTGTGGACCACTTTGGGCGCCTTGGGGTGGCGCTTCAGGACGGGGACGGCGAGCTCGGCACCGACGTAGTTGTCGTTTTTCGGGCCCATGACAGCAATCGCGAGCTGGCCCGTGGCTCGCTTGCCCTGCCCGAGGTGGGGTTGCAGCAGCCGTTCGCCACTCTCGAAGTCGTGGAGGCTGATGCTGGGCTTGTACGTCTTGCCGTCGTCAGGCGAGGTGGGTTCGGCAAGAACAGGGACCTTCCAAAAGGCAGGGTCCAAGGCAATGAATTGGGTGTCCGCAGCCTGAAGACGTGCGGAGCCCGATGGTGGGTGCGATGTGTCACCGCCAGTGCGCTTAGGCTTGCTGCGCTGGTAGTGGTCGAGCGTGTAGCTGATCTGGTTGGCGGCGCACATACGGATAAGGGTGCTGCCAAGCTTCTTCGTGTTGGACTTGTGCATGTCGTACTTTGCCTGGAGCTCGTCCGCGTTCAGTTCGGCTAGCCCGTTATAGGCGGCCGTGGGGCGGTCAGACCCCGCTTGCCTGAACGCTGCGATGCAGTCCTGCTTGCGTTGAAGGAGGGACCCTTCAGCAGCAGGGCGCGTGGGACGGGAGCTCGGAGGCTGCTTAGAAGAGCGACGGCGCTCCGGCTTCTTGGGGGCCATTGCTGCGGGCACTCTGGTGTGGAGAGGTGACGCGAATCAGTAGGGTCCTGCTGGGACCCCTCCGGTCTCGCGAGGCCTGGGAGTCTGACTCCGAGGCGGGGCGCTTCGCGTCGCGGCTGCGATCTGAGTGCAGAGCACTCTCGAGCCGAGACTAGAGAGAGAGAGAGAGAGAGAGAGAGAGAGAGAGAGAGAGAGAGGAGAGAGAGAGAGATGAAGAGTGAGGGGAGAGAGAGAGAGAGAGAGAGAGAGAGGAGGGAGAGTAGAGAGAGAGAGAGGAGGGAGAGAGAGAGAGGAGAGGAGAGAGAGAGAGAGAGAGAGAGAGAGAGAGAGAGAGAGAGAGAGAGAGAGAGAGAGAGAGAGAGAGAGAGAGAGAGAGAGAGAGAGAAAAAAAAAAAAAAGAGAGAGAAAGATAGAGAAAGAGAGATAGAGAGAGAGAGAGAGAGAGAGAGCGGGAGAGAGCGAGAGAGAGAGAGAGAGAGAGAGAGAGAGAGAGAGAGAGCGAGAGAGAGAGAGAGAGAGAGAGAGATCGGACAAGTAGGCGGACCAGGGTCCGTCCGCGAGGCGCACTGCGGTGCGACAACTCGCCAAACACTATTTGCGGCGGTGCAGCCTTGAGATACGAGGGCGGGCAACACCCCCCCTCCCCCGGCGCAATGCGACAGACGCTACAGACGGCGGACAGACGGTGAAGATCTCACGTGTCAGACCGCGTGACGAAGAAGGCCCCAACAAGAAAGGCGACGTGCTGACACGTGGCTAGGCGGCTTGGCAGACCGCCAGTTGGGCGCTTGGCCGCAACGCGGCGCGCAGGGACGGGGCACCCCCCGCCCCCACGCCCTGACGCCGTGGACGCGGGGCCACGCGTACACACGGGCAGGCAGAATGGAGGAGATTAGCGCGGGGCACCAGGCGGAGCGCCGCGGAGCGATGACAGCATAGCTTGGAGGGTGAGTGGCGGCGCAGCACCATCGGGCGAGGGCGTAAGCAGCTCGGCGAAGGCACGCCCGGCGCGGTGGAGGCGCTGGAGCAGAGGGCCTTGACGGGCTTGAGCAGCGGCAAGGTCGGCGGCGAGAGCAGCACACCTCTGCTGAAGAGCGGCCATAGACTGGGACAGCTCGGTTTCGCGGTCGGTGAGGGGCGGCTGCTCAGTGCCTGCGGCCGCGGGCCTCGTGGCAGGGACGAGGTCATCGGTGCGCCTGGCCAGGTGGTGGACCAGCGCGGTGCGGCGATCCGTGTGCTGGCGGCCGTCGCCCTTGAGAGGCGACTGGAGGGTAACACGCGGTCCCAGGGCTGAAGCCGCTAGGGCCACGCCCCGTGAGGACGGGGGAGCCGCAGCCTCGCACCCAGCAACAGTAAAAGCGTGGACGGGGTGCGACGGCCTAACTGGCTCGGTGCCCTGCGGGGGGGCTGGAGCCGCCCCCGCGGGCTGGCGCTGGTGGGGGGGCGGGGTGGGTGGCACGGGGGGACCAATCATGATGCCGTGCGAGGGCTCGGAGGTCGGCCGCGTGGTCGGGTGGCGTCTCGATGGAGCGGCATCGTCGGCAGCGTGGGGTGTCGGCGGGGCGTCGTCTATGCTGCCACTCAATCCGAGGGGATCATAAAGGTCCTCGTCGGCGTCTTGACGGTGAGCGGCATCATCATGTGGGTGCGATGTCGCTCTCGGTGGCGGAGTCGCGGTGGGCGTCGAGAGGTTGCCCGACGGGGCAGGGTTGGCGCTGGCTGGGCCGTCGTCCAAGAAGTCCAATCCCCCGCCGAAGCCGAACGGGTCGTCCTCCTGTTCATCGAGCATCGCCCGTTGGGCCTCGGCCCAGAGCTCATCCGGGTCTTGCGGGATGAATGGTCCAGCCGCGGGTGGTGCCTGGTCCGACAGCAGGGGGTTCGGTTCCATTTTGCTGAGTTCCGCTGCTGTAAACCCAGCCCTGCGGTGTGGGAGCGGCAGAGTACGGTGTCTGCGCTCGTAGATAGCGACAGCGACCCCATGAAGCACGGTCGCTTGGCGATGTCGTGTTTGGCAGCTTCAACAATGTCGTCAGGAAGGTTGTGCGTGCGTGCCGCCGCTGTGGCAAGGGCGTCGGCCTGACGGTTGAACTCCTCCGCGATGGGCCCGATGAGCCCAAGGTCGATGCCCAGGTCTCCCAGGTGGCTGGCGATTTTTTCGACGCGAAACATGTTGGGCTTGGCCATAACACATCGGTGGATCTTTTCCCAGAGCTCCGCGTGCGTGCCCTGCGGCGCTGGATGTCCGTCGATGATGCTTTGGAACCCATCGACCACCGCCTGGTTGTCCACGAAAACGTGCACGGGCCGTTCGGCACATGCCGTAAGGTGGACAATGGCGAGGGTCTCCGCAACCTGGGCGTTCTGCGTTAGGCCGTGAACGCGTGCACTGTAGTTCATGCGGTGGTCGATGCCGTAGTAGACGCCGTAGCCCGCTCGTGCTAGCAATGGGATGGCTTGGTTGGTGCACGCACCGTCCGTGGCAGCATAGACCCATGTCCAACCAGTGTCGTAGTCAAGGTAGGTGGTGTAGGTGTCCTGGGCTGAAGCCGCAGGATCACCCTCAGGGGAGGGCCGCGGGATGGGCTGTGGCAGCGGGTCCCTCGCGAGGTCGGCCTGCAGGTCGAGGAGGGCTGGGTCTTCGTCGAAGAGCCCGCAGTGTCTTGTGTGCGGCGGAAGACGGGCCCACTGGTCGTCACTGATGAGGGTGGTGAGAGGGAGTCTTTCTCGGGCCCAGCACTTGCAGTCGCGGACAGTGTGCTCCTGAGTTTCCTCCTCCTCATCGCAGTAGCGGCACATGGGGCTGGGGTCTGCTGACGTGTTTGATCGGGATCGTCGCTGTTGGGTGTGATCCCCGCCCGACAGGTAGTTCAGGAGGAGCGCCAGCTGCCAGGCAGTGCATTTGGCTGCTCCTTTAGTTCGCGCGAGCCACGTGCTGGCGAAGAGGTCAAGGCCCTGTCTGACAGAGGCGAGGTAGCCAAGGTCGTGTCGCCGTGGCTTGATCCTCCGCAGAAATGCCCTGCGTTGTGAGGCCCGCAGCATGTGCAGGAAGGCGTTTTGGGGTAAATTCAGCCAGCTGATCGGGCAGCCCCAGTCGTCGTACATGATGCCAAATGTGGGCCAGGTCCATCGGAGCTGCTGGAGCGACTGGACGAGTCGTCCGACGGGTCCTCCACCAAACAGGGTCTGGACGTGGTGTTGGAGGTCTCTGGCGAGCCCGCAGAGTGTGACGTCGCGGTTAACCTGTCGCCGCAGGCACAGGAATGCTTCACGCTGCGTGATGGCGTCGATCTCAAGGGCGTGTCCTGGGACGCACACGGCCATGAGAGTCCAGAACTCGACCCACTTGTTCCCCTTGGGGCGGATAGCCGCCTTGAGGGCGTGGTTGTAGGCAGTCTTGGCTGGGCCTGATGGTGCTTGAATGTCGGTGCCCGTGGTGCAGACGCTGGCAGCCAGGGAACGGGCGTGCCGCGCCTTGATAAGCATCGGCGATGGGAGCTTGCCAATGCGCGGCAGGCGGATAGTCGCCCTCCGTACACGGGCGTCTGCGGTGGCCGTGAGGTTAAGCGCGGCTGGAGCCGGCGCTGCCTCTGCGTTGATGTAACTCCCGACGAGCTTGAAGGAATCGACCACACGTAGGGGGCGATCCGCCAGTGTGAGCTGGGTAACGGCGGCGTGAAGCTCGTCGGCGAGCGCCCACCCTGCCACTTTACCAGGGTGAATGCATTGTCCTGAGAATCGATCAAACTTGGCGGTTTCGTCGAGAGATTTCTGCAGCTCAGAAGCGGTGTGGGTAGTGGAGTTGCTGTCGTCAACGAAGGTAGTGCTGAGTGATCGAGGAACGTATCGGTGCTGCCTCTTTGTCCACACGCACATGAGCAGCTTGATGTCATCCAGGGACCACGAGCTGCCCTGGAGGTGACCGTTTGTCCTGGCCAGGTCCCTGGAGTACGCTCCGTTCATGCGGATGTAGCGTTTGTGGTGTCTGTAGAAATTTCGGCGGACAGTAACGATGTCTTGAGGGCACCCCGCGTGCAGCGCAAGGTTAAGACAGATGTCCGTGATGAGGTAGTCGAAGCACTTCTGTCGGTCAAGGGCAGCTCCAGCTAAGGGGAGGAGTAAAGCCCTGGCGTGTTCGATGCGCAGGGCGAGAGAGGTGCTGACATCCCCAATGGTGGCTTTGGGAACAGCGCCGAAGCTCGTGGCATGGGTCCATCCTTGCCGCCAGGTCGTGAGGCTACGGTAGGCCGGCGCCTCCCACGCATACATCCACACGGAAAGAACCGAGAGAAGCCGTTGGTCCGTCGGGAGTTCCCCTCGGCCTTTTCGGAGGCACGGGTTTGGCACGTGCAGGAGGGGCTCGGGGATGGTGCCAGTGCGTTGCATAGCACGTAAGACGCTGGCGAAGAGGCGAAGGATGTCGTCGGGTAACTCCTTAGCCTCCTTAGTTGTCCAGCCGTCGAGTCCCCCCGCGCGGCGCGGTGAACGGGTGCGAATGAAGTGGATGAGTTGGTCGTCGGTGAGGTGGAAAGGGGCTGCTGGTAATGGCGTAGGCAGCTCTTGTCGGTATTCGTCGTAGAAGTCCGCCCACGTCGGCATAGCTTCGGCGTCATGGCCCGCGCGAGCGCGGTATCTGCCCAAGATGGGCTCCCAGGTGTCGACCATGAGCTTAAGCATGTCTTTGGTGTTGGCAACAATAGCGTTGGCGGGGAGGGCGTCGGGAACCTGGGCAGGTGGTGGGTCACAAGTGTGGCCGTCGTCGTTGTCCGTGTCGAGCGAACTACCGTCGCTGGGGCTGAAGCCGCCGGCGTCGGTGTCGGCATCACTATCGTCCGTGCTAGCTTGGTCAGGGTTGAAGGCGGTGGTGTCGCAGTGGAGCTGTGCATCGTCGGGAGTGGTAGGCGTGCGGAGATACGCCGTGGGCGAGCAGTCGGCAGCCCGTGCGTATATGGCCGCCTTTCGCCCGCTTGGCTCGCGGACACCCTCAGCCCAGATCTTGATGCGTTCAGCTTTGGCTCGGTTTGCACGTCGCGCCAGCTCTGAGTCTAGGTTTTGGATCAGACGGTCTAGGTGCTCTCCGCGTGGTGCTGGCACGTCGGGGGCCCAGGCATCGGGAAAGGCCAGGAGGGCCGTGGGGCGCAGCTTGTGGCAGAGAAGGCGGGCCGCGGTCCACGTGCAGTCGATGCGTTGCGCCAGGTACGGCGGGATAGCACGGCAGTCCATATGATGGTGCTGTCCGATGAAGCGAAGCTCGCAAAGTTGCCGATGGAGCTTGCGAAGGCGGTTCATGTGAATCGTGGAAGCTCCGTAGGTGGGAAAGGCGCGGGGGACGGCGGGTCGCTCCTCGAACGTGGGTGTGAGCCCGTGCATGGTAGGGGCCTTCTTTTTTGGGTGGTCTGGCGGTGGGGGCGGCAGGTCGCGCAGCCGGGTAAGATGGTACTCATGGCTGGCCTCGTTTGCCAGGGCGAACATGCGTTCCACATCGTCGCGTGTGCCAGCCTGCTCCATGCGGTCATGGTATCGCCCTGCGATGAGGGTCCCTAATGCCTGAAGTTCGTGGTCCTCATGAGCTCCGTCGTTAGGAGGGTAGGGCGTGGGGGCCAGAAGGCGTGGGGCCGTGTGGTCGAGGCGGCTAAGGTCGAGTGTGACCTGCAGGCCAACATGGGACTTCGCTGGCAAGTCACGCAGATAGCAGAAGTCGGTGACAAGGGATCGCGCAGCTTGGTTGGCGATGATATAATCGATGCGCGAAGTGCGGGGGCACTTGGTGACGCGGTCCCAGTCAGGGATATTGCCATATGTGTGCATGGTGTGGTCTGGTGTGCCTTCAGCGACGTTAAACCATCCGTGCTGCATCATGTGCAGCAGATGTGGATTGTCGTCGATGTTCGTGTTGGCGTCCATGCAAATGAAATACGGGGCTGAGCCGACCCTCGCGGCGGCGCAATCAGCAAGCCGAAACAAATCGGTGCTGTCCCCTCCAGCGACCCCGTAGAGGCTCGCAATGTAGATCCCAGCGGGACCGTGGTTGTTTCGTCGCCGCCTGCGGCGGTGCTGGGTGCAGAGCGGGAGGAAGGCCTCGTGCCATCGTTTCTTGGCCTTGAGGGTGGCGATACAGGTCGCAGTGTCGTCGACGGTGGAGTCGACGATGGCGTCCTTAGAGAGGATGGCGACCCCCCCGAGGCGCCGGTGTTGCCCTCGACCGTGTGGTCCGTGCCACCGTGAGCAGCTTTGCGCTGGGCTCGCGCCAGATCCAGGTCAGGTCCCAGACTGGCCTGATATCCTCCGTGGTGTGGATTGGCGGCGTTGGTAGCGATGGCTTGCCTGGTAGGCTTGGCATGTCGGGTCTCCTGCAGTGCTATGACTGCGGCGTTGTTGTCGACACCTAGAGCGGTGATGGTTGGCCAGTTCGCTGGGAGACTCGTGATGTTGAGGCTGACGAGGTGGATGGAGCGACCTGGCCCGTCTCCGTCGGTGGAGCTGGGGTTAGCACGCCCCGCGCGGTGGAGGGCAGCCTGGCCGTCACCCAGGTTGAAGGCTTGGCCACAGTAGGAGCTCATGGCGTCGCGGCAGATTGGCTTGGACGGGGCTGAAGCCGCCGTCGGCCCAGAAGTAAAGGCAAGGCATGGTCGACGCTGCGCCGGGGGGGGTTCATAAACATCGGCAAAACTGCCTCGAAAAATCCTCCTCACTCCTGTACCGTGGGGGACGGGGGGAGGAGAGGTGAGACGGCAGCAGGGGGAGAGGGAGGCGACTCCTCGATCCGTCCTGCCGAGAACAAGAACAAAAGCAAACCAGCGGCGGCAGCTCGGCGCGGCAGCGGCGCAGCGCGCGCGCACATACTGCGCACGCGACACCGCTGGTCCGTCCTGCGGCGGCGCGCCCGCCCCGTCAGTACCGTGATGAGCAGCATCAGCTGGAACAGCTTGTTCGTGTGCGCCCTCTGCGCTCGCCTCGGGCGGTGGGCCCTGTGGCTGCGGCGGAGGACGCTCTGCCAGCGCGTCAGCCACCAGCTGGGCGTGGCGAGCGGCGCGGTCGGTGGCCTGGCGCTGAGCCTCATCCATGCCCGCTGCCGCGAGGCACGCGTTGCGGACAGGGCTGACTCCACGCGGGGCCGCCGCTGCCGCGGCAGCGGCTGAGGTGGCGGGGCCGCCGCCGTGGCTCAGAGGGGGCAGCGGTGAGCCGCCGCCGAAACCCGCCGCGAGGCCCTTGACGGAGTACTTGTGCTTGAAGGGGTCGAAGGTCGGCGCCTCGTCGAAGGGGGCGACAACGCGGGTGGGCGGTGGCAGCTCCTGGTCCGTGGACGGCGTCGGCTCGAGGTCGACCTGGCCAGGTTCGATGGCGCTGGCACCGAAACGTGGCACCACCTCGGGGGCTTGGCCATCAGCCTGAGTCTCGCGGGGCGGCGAGCTCGTGGAGCTCCCAGGGGCCTTGCGCGAGCTGTGGCGGCTGCAGGACCGACTGCGCGGGGCGCGCCCGCCCGTGTGGCGGTCACGTGGCGAGGTCGCCTGGGCGTTAGCGCGCGCAGAGTCCGCCCTGCTCGGGGGGCGGATCGGCGCTGCGCAGGGTGTTGGGCTGGGCTGGCGGGAGCCACCTGTGCCGCCCGCCGCCGAGGCTGCAGCCTGGTCAGGGTCAACGGCGTCGGGCCGGGGGCTGACGTGGTGGGCACTACCCTCGCTGTGCCGCGGGGAGGCGCTGTGGTGCGCCTGGGTGTGCGTGAGGACGAGCGGGATGAGCGGCTGCCGCTCGCGCTCAGGGGGGGGAGGTTTTGCCTGGGCAGGGCGCAACGCTGCGGCCACGTTTGGCGGGGGCGTGTGTTGGCGCGGTTGCCAGGCACGCACGTTCGCCTCGCGCCATCCGTCAGGGCGCCCTGTCCTGCCACGGCTTGGTGCAGCCCCCTGGGCTGAAGCCGCAGGGGTTACCACTGCGGGTTGGTTGCTGGCGGTGCTGTCGTGGCGGCCTGGGTAATGGCCCCAGGCACGCGTGGACCCTGGGACGGGCGAAGTGGCCCGTGGGGGAGCCTGCACGAGTGCACGCGGGTAGCCGACGACCGCTGGGTGCACCCTGGCGTGGGGGGCGTGGCCATAGCTGGAGGCGGCTGCTCCTGCCGCCGCGGGCCTGGCGCCAATGGGGCCACGGTGATAGGCGGCGCCCCCGCCGTACACCGCGCTGTCGCCTGTCGGGACGCGCGCGGGAGAGCGGTTGCGTGGCGTGCTCGGCTGACCTGCGTCGCGTTGGTCGCGCTGCTGGGTGCGCTGCTGGTGTTGTTGGTAGCGCTGCTGGTCGGCTCTCGAGAGCGGGCGGGTGTCGGGGAGGATGGGGGGCACGTCGGGCCGCCGCCAGCCCTGATAGACGTGCTCAAAGGCATGGTCTGGGTAGGTCTCCCCGACGGGTGAGTAGCGCCGTACATGCTCCACGTAGTCAATGTTCTGCGGCTCGGGGAGCACCGTGATATTCACAGCCCGCTGGTGCGCTGGTCCATAGAGACAGAAGCTACCACGGTTGCTGCGGTCGTGGTTCAGCTCGGCTTCGGTCGTGGCACGGCTCACCATGGCGTCGCAGAGGCGCATGTCGTAGTCGAGAGCTTGAGGCCCAGGGCCGCCCTCGGCATCCCAGTACAGTACCACATCTCGCCAGCGGGTGCGGGTAGTGTGGATGCGCTCGGCGATAGACTCGCAGACGGTCCTGACTGTGACACGATCCCTATGCATGTTGGTGATGGCTAGGGAGTAAGGTCGGCGGACCGTTTTGTTGAAGATGAAGTCCTCCTTGAGGGCCTGGTGAGGGCCGAAGAGCACGTAGCCTTCCCTCCACAGCGGTTGGTCGGGAGACGGGTCTTCAGGCATCCCCGTTCCTGTGAACCCTGGTGGCCGCCTCGTGCCGTCGGGCAATCCCTGCTTGAGGACGCGACGCGGCCTCGGTGGTAGATACCATTGACCCTGGTATCCTGCTTGGCCTGGTTGCGGAGGCTCCCCCCCGGGGCCTGAAGGCGCTCGGGGGGGTTCCTTGAGGTCGTGCTGGGCTGGCGCGTTGCCGTATTGGCGGGCGAGGATGTGCGGAGGCATCCCTGTGGCACGGACGTCGAACAGGCTGTGCGGACGAGGCGGATGCGGGCATCTGCTGGAGAGGCAGCATGTGTCGGAGTCCCTGTTGTCGGTGCTGTACGCACACGTCCAGCTGTTGCAAGAGTAGTCCGTGGACCAGTCCATAGTGCACGTAGTCCGCTGAGGGAGCAGTCCGGGCACGTTGGTTGGCCCGAGGTGCCGAGCTGCGTGTTGCGGCGGGCAGCACAATACTGACAGCATTGGAATCGGCACTGTAGGCAAGTCCAGCGTCCTGGTAGGGGCGGGAACGCTTGCTCGTCGGTGACTGCGTCGTCTGGGTGGGGTCGGGGTCGATCCCACAAGGGCCAGACGTCGGCGAACCAGGACTGGCCTGTAGTGCGGACCACCTCCGCGGGGAGGCGAGCGTCGTCAGCATGGCGCTCGATCCACTGGGGCCCCAGGTCCGCTGGGATCATGACCGTGCGCCAAGTGTCGTCCGCCTTGACGTGGACTTGGGTCGGTGCCCAGAGCCTGGTAGTGGTATCGCCATGGTCGTGGTGAAGGATGACCCAGCCGTCGCGACCCGCAACCGCAGGGTCGATAACGCGGTGGCCCACGACGGTCGCCCCCCACGGTAAGTAGGCGCCGTCGTGGTGCTCGCCCGGGTCAAGCCAGACCTCGATGCCAGGGGCGTTGACACGGGCCCGCACATCGCGGACGTGGAAGGCGAGGACGTGGTAGGCGGTCGGCTCCTCTTCCGTCTCGATGTGCTCCCACGTCTCGATGTCGCTGTTGTCCGAGGTGGAGTTTCCGCCGCTCTGCCGTGACGAACGCGAGGCGGATCGCCGTGGGCGGGCATGGCCTCGGGCGAGGGCGGCGGCCGCGCTGATGAGGGACGGCGTACGGCGGTCGTCGGCTCCCGATGTCGTCGATGAGCGGTCTGGACTGTGTCCCAGGGCGGCACCTGGCTGATAGGTGTGCGATGGGCCAGACGCGGCCCCAGGGCTGGAGCCGCTGGGGCGCGGCGCTCGTGCGTCGGACTGCCCCCGCACGGGGACGGCCTGCAAGCCAGTGTACACCAGGTCGATCAGTGGCTGCGGGTCCAGCTGGAGCTTGCGAAGCGAGGCGCGCGGACGGGGCTGGTTGGGGTCGGCCCTGGTGGCTGCTTCGGTGTCGTAGTGCTGTGTAGCCCATGCTCGCGCTGCCTCTGGCGAGTATAGTGCCTGCGGCGGTGGCCACGCTGCCGCGGTGTCCAGCCGGCGCCAGGTGTTAGCATCCTGGTCGCGGGCTTCAGCCGCCTCGCGGAGGTCTGGGTGATCGTAGCCGGCAATGTGGAGGGCGTGCGCACAGTCGCCCATGCCATAGGCTTGTGGTAGGGCACGGCACCTGGAGGCAGCTTCAGTGGGGGCACACCAGTCCATGCGGATGAGGAGGCCCAGGACCCGTGGGTAGATGAGGCGAGCTCCGTGAGCCTCCCCTTTCACGAAGTTGTGCCAGTTCTCACCGCGCGGCGGTTTGGTAGCCTCGCACATCCAGAGCGCGATGGGTCCCCACGCGAGGGTGTCGTCTTCGAGGCTGCAGGGCGGGTGAGGCGGCACTGCGTACCACGCGGCCAGCGACGGGTGCACACTCACGTACGTGCGGCCAACAGTTGTGGCGGTTCGACCCTTCGCTTCACGGCGGGGGCCCGGCAGGAGGTGACCTCCGTTGAAAGCGAGACGAGCCGCAAGGTCGCCGCGGGTCCCGTGCCAGAAGACCGTGGGCGTGTCAGTGGTTGGTTCACGGAGGTCCCACGTGAGGTAGGGGAAGATCGTCTCGCCTGAGTTCCCACCCGAGTCTTCCAGCACCCAAGTGAGTCGGTTCGGGGGCCTCTGCATGATGTCAGTCCACGGCGCCAACGCTTGGAGCGTTGGGTCATGGGAGAATCGAGGATGGTCGTGGAGTCGCAGGGCGTCTTTGATGTCCTCTGTAGTCACGCCACTGTTACCAAGCGCAAAGCCGTTCTGGTACAGGGAGGTGAGGATGCTCGTCGGCGGCACGGGGACCGCTGGGTCGCGCTGGATGGTGTTGCGTAAGTTGCGCGTCGGTGGCCTGAGGGCTGGGTGGGGCGTACCAGGGCCTGGTGGCGCCTGGGGCCTGGCGGGTGATGCGTAGCGTGCTCGCCGTCGTGGTGGTTGGGTGTCCATGTCGGAAGAGGAACCACGAGCATCTGCATGTCGGAAGAGGGACCACGGGCTGTCGAGGGTGCGCTCACGTGTTTCCCTTGCCTCGGCGTCGCTGGCCTGAGCTGTGGCGTCTTCGTGAGTCGGCGGGTTACCATAGGCCGCGCCGCTTGTGGGGACGTCTCGCGGGGACGGGCTGGTCGACCGTGGTGTGACAGACGAGGCTCGCGATACCGCGGCAGTGACTTCGACAATGGCGGCGGTGGTGGCGGTGGTGACATCGGCGACTGCGGCGGCAACTGCAGCAGCATAGTGTTCCTGTAGCAGCGGGTGACGAAGAGAGTGCACGTGCTGGCTCTCGGGTTCGTCGGGATGCGTGCGCGGCATTGTGTGTGTGGCCTCGTCGCGCGGCCTCCTGCTCGGTTGGCAACAGCGGAGGCACCACTGGGCCGTGGGTGAGTCCAGGGCGCGCGCACAGATGCGGGCTCCTACGTGTCCGACGGCTCCTTGAGCGAGAAGTTTGGCGCCGACCAGGAGGAGACCGCAAACCACTCCGCCTGTGGCAATAGCTCCGAGTTTGCCGCTGGCCCATTTCGGGGCACCCCCGAGGCCAGACCCGACTGCGCTGGCTCCGCCCGAGACGATGTCTCTGAGTTTGGCACTGGTCCACTTGAGAATACCCCACAAGGCGGGCGTGGCGTTGTATGCCGTTGTGCGTCGGGGCGTAGTGGACACGGATGGGCCTGGTGCCGCAGCTTCACGTCGTCGTCGCTGCCGGTAGCTGGGGTCTCGGCTCGGTGTCGGCAGGTACCCGTCGATCTGGTCCTTGTACGGCATGGCTACCACGATGGCATACGTGGCCACGAAGAGACAGATGAGACAGCCGCAGCGTCGGGAGGCCGCTGCGCTGTGCGGGGCCCCGTAGGAGCCGCTGGCGTCAGGGCTCGCGTCCTCGATGGGGTCGTTGTCGATGCCAGCCTGCCAGTGGTCGACGGCGCTGGAGTTGGAGTCAGTCGCGTTAGCACGGCAGACAAGGGTGCGGGGCGGGGTCCTGCCACCTGAGGTCTGAAGACGCCCAGATCCAGCCAATGCTGCAGCGGGGCTGAAGCCGCCACTGCGCGGGCTGGTGAGAGCTGGCGGTGCAGTGGAATGGCTTGTCTCGTCGGCAGCAGTGGCGCCTTCGGCGTCGCTGAGCTGTGCGCTGGGGTCGGCCTGGGCCGAGTTGATGGGCGGACTGCTGTGCGACAGGGGGCGCCCTGTGTAGGGTTCGCTGTCACGGTCGCGCTGGGCCGTGTCACCTGGCGGTGTCGTGCCGTCGCGATCCTGGGTTTCCGTGTCGTGGATGGAGTCGTTCTGCTATCGTCCGACACGTGGAACGAGTCCAGGGATATGTTGCTGATATCGCTGGCCGCGATGTGCTGGAGCAGAAGCGGTTCGGCGTCGGCCGCGGGCTGGTCACACGTGGCGTGCTGGGCGAGGGGGGCAGCTGGCGGTGGTAGGTTTAGCGGTTCCATCGGTGCCGCGGCGAGCTCCGCCTCGACAAGCGGCTGCAGGTCTGGCGGGTGGTGCAGGATCGCATCCGCGAGGTACGCAAGGGCGTCTTGGTCGGGTGGAGGGAGGCCTCTTGGCAGCAAGGCGTGGGCCCGTGAGAGGTATGGCGGCAGTGGTGCCGCGAAAGCCTCAGGGCCGACGAGCTGGGCACGAGCGCCCTGGTATTCCAGTAGGAGGCCAAAGTAGCGGGTGGGGTACTCGTGGCTGCCCTGGATACGAGTGAGGTTGCGGTTGGTGCGCTGTCTGTCGGGGCCCGCTCTGTGCCAGATGTCCTCGCACATGTCGAACGCGGTGCGCTGGCGCAGGGCGTCGTTTTTCTCCGCGGAATCCTCCTGGAAAAAGTGGTCGTACTGTGGCAGATGGAGCGTCGCCAGGATGTGCGGGACGCAGTCCTCGAGCCATGCCCAGAACACGTCCTGATGGTCTTCACCTGGTGCCCACGCCGCGGCGCGCGGTGTGAGCCGTGCTCGGATCATCATCAGGTGCCAGAAAGCGGGGTCCTCCTCGGGTTCGCCCCTGGCGCACAGAGGGGTAGTGGGACCCGCGGGGCTAAAGCGGGGCACGACAGCGGGGCTGAAGCCGCCACTGCGTGCCTGGGCCTTGCCAGCGGCCCTGTCGAGGATGCGCTGCACGACGGTCGAGGACAAGCTGAGGACAGACTGCGATGCATGTGTCGTAGTTGACGAGGGCGTGCTCGTAGGAGACATGCTGGTACTCGCCGTAGCCGTCGTAGTAGCCGTCGAAGTCACAGGGGGGCAGCGCGTGGGGCGGGGCCCCTGGTGCTGCTCAAGCCAGGCGCTCGCGATGGCGCCCAGCGGCCCAGTGCCGCACGGACCCGCGGCGGCGGTGCTGTTCACGATCGGGTCCAAAATGGCGCTGTGATAGTATTTGTAGATGCTGTCATCGTAAAGGTAGAAGAGCGTCCCACGCTCCGCGTGTCGCAGGAAAGCCTCTCCTCCGTGCTGAGGCGCACCGCCTGAAGACGGGTGTGCTCCAGCCAGCGAGGGGAGGGCCAGGCCGCAGGCAAGGCGCCACATGATGGCGAGGCCTGGCGGGCGGCGCGAGCGATGAGCCGAAAGCTGTGTGTCAGCACACGTCCTCAAATACCCCTGAATGCTCATGTACATTGCTACAATCACGCCCCCTGCAAGACTACGGGTGTCCCTACACCAGATAGCTTGCGCGTGCTGCTGCCAAAACAGACATGAGGTGACAAGAAAGAGATACGACGCGAAGAGGGGGGAGATGCCTCTGAAGGCGCTTCCTCGGAGGGCTGAGGCGGGCTCTCTGAGGCACCTTCAATAGGGTTCCTGGGTGGCCCGACCCTTGTCTTTGCCTTTGTCAGCCCCTGGGGGCCCCGTCCCTGGGGTGACCTGGCCTGGCTGGTCGATCCAACCGCAGACAGCCACGGGTTCAGCCACCGCTGCAGCTTCCTCCTTCTTAGTTTCCAGAGTGGCCACTTGTGGCAAGTGGATGGTGCCCCCCGTGAGGTGCCCGAGGAGGGCCTGGATGTCGCCGCGCAGTGCAGCAGCTTCGGTGGTTGCCGTCTGTTGCTGGGTGACGACGGTGGCAAGCCCTCGTTCCAAACCTGAAACGTGCTCCGTGAGTGTGGCCTGGGATGAGAGAACGCCCGCAAGCTGAACCTGCATGTTATCCACCGTGTTGGCTAGCAGCTCGTGCTGCTGTTCCATGTGCTGGATGCGGGTCGTGGCAGCATCTGGCGGTTTAGAGGCCGATGCGAAGCGCTCGCCGAAGGTGTTGAGTTCGTGGGAGGCCACGCTGTATTCATCACCTGATGAGAGGATCTCGACGTCGTCGACGTCGCATGGTACTTCGGCGGCTGTGGCAGCGTCGCCTTCGGTGTGGCCCCCACCTTCTGCCGCCGCCGTGCCAAGCCAGGGGTCGTGGCCTCCTGGTCCTGGGGCGGCCATCGGTTCAGCGGCTCCGTCCGTGCCGTGCGGGGGTGCAGAGGAGCTGCGGCCTGGGGCGCAGGGTGGCCTTGCGTGCGGCGTGGCGTCACGTTTCCCGCTGGAGGAGCGGTGGCGCTTGGCTGAAGGCTCCTCCTTGGGGGTCAGGGGCGGTGCGACGCCCTTGCCTTTGGGCGTGGCAGTCATGAGGTCGTGGAGGTAGGGGCTCTGGGCCGCTTTGGTGAGGAGTGTGCCGGTGGCGGGGCTAAAGCCGCCACCACCGGCTGGCGGCGTCACAGGCTCTGTGATGGTGGTAGGTGTGACGATGGTAACGTTGTCCCGCTTCGGCGTCACCTCAGCCAGCGGGGCCTCGGTGATGCTCCACGGGATGGGGCACCCCGCGACCTGCACCGTATAGGTGAGTGGGGGCCGATGAGCGCGCACTAAGGCAAACTGGGCCGCAGTGGCTGGGTCCCAGGCGGTGTGGTAGACCTCACAGTCCCAATTAACGGACGGGCCCGTGAGAGTCTTGGCGAGCTGGGTCAGCGTGGCGTGGCGTGCCGCAATGCCAGTGATGCGGTAGCGCGTCTTGGCGAGGGTAGCCTCGCAGCCGCGGGTGCTGACAGCAGCGGCCTTGGCGACGTCGGACCCCCGCGGAACACGGATCCCCAGTAGGCCTGACTTGCCGTGCCTGACGACTCCCAGGGCCTTGAACTCCACCGACTTCTGGAACGCGTCTGCCATCGTGATGGGCTGGTCCTCAGGGAACCAAACGGTCTGATACTTGTCGGCGGTGGGCTCGTCTGCACCTACATTGCTGAGGTCGTAGGTGGCACCGAGTTGCCCGGATCCCGCCAGGACCTTGTCGACCGCTTGGAGACTGACGCCGAAGGTGGCAGCCAGGGACCTCTTTCCGACGCCCGATCCAAACCTGCCTAGGCTTTTGCAGGGTTCGAGGATGGTGACGGCTTTTAAGTTGCCGTGGAAGAGGGCCTTGAAGGTGTCCTGGAGCTGACTATCGAGCTCCTGGCGGCGAGCGTCTTTCTTGGACTCCCTGTGCTTTTGGTTTTGGCGCGCCTTGTCCTGTGGAGCGGAGTCCCCTCGAAAAGGGCCCTTTGCGCGTGGACCACCGTTCACGGGGGCACCTCCCGAGAACTGGCCCTCGAAGGCCTGGTGCATGGAGGGGACTGCGGCAATGGCCTCGGTCTCGTGTATGGTCGCCCGAATCCAGCAGACGTGGTCGGCAGGGTCGATGGTGGCGACGGCTACCTTTTCCGTGCAGGCGACCTCCTTGGTGCCCAGCTGGTACACGGTCACGGGGGCGTGCGTGTGGACCACTTTGGGCGCCTTGGGGTGACGCTTCAGGACAGGGACGGCGAGCTCGGTACCGACGTAGTTGTCGTTTTTTGGGCCCATGACAGCAATCGCGAGCTGACCCGTGGTTCGCTTGCCCTGCTCGAGGTGGTGTTGCAGCAGCCGTTCACCGCTCTCGTAGTCGTGGAGGCTGATGCTGGGCTTGTACGTCTTGCCGTCGTCAGGTGAGGTGGGTTCGGCAAGGACAGGGACCTTCCAAAAGGCAGGGTCCAAGGCGATGAATTGGGTGTCCGCAGCCTGAACACGTGCGGAACCCGCTGGTGGGTGTGATGTGTCACCGCCAGTGCGCTTAGGCTTGCTGCGCTGGTGATGGTCGAGCGTGTAGCTAATCTGGTTGGCGGCGCACATGCGGATCAGGGCGCTGCCGAGCTTCTTCGTGTTGGATTTGTGCATGTCGTACATTGCCTGGAGCTCGTCCGCGTTCAGTTCGGCTAGCCCATTGTAGGCGGCCGTGGGGCGGTCAGACCCCGCTTGCTTGAACGCTTCGATGCAGTCCTGCTTGCGTTGAAGGAGGGGCCCTTCAGCGGCAGGGCGCGTGGGACGGGAGCTCTGAGGCTGCTTAGAAGAGCGACGGCGCTCCGGCTTCTTGGGGGCCATTGCTGCGGGCACTCTGGTGTGTAGAGGTGACGCGAATCAGTAGGGTCCTGCTGGGACCCCTCCGGTCTCGCGAGGCCTGGGAGACTGGCTCCGAGGCGGGGCGCTTCGCGTCGCGGCTGCGGTCTGAGTGCAGGGCACTCTCGAGCCGAGACTAGAGAGAGAGAGAGAGAGAGAGAGAGAGAGAGAGAGAGAGAGAGAGAGAGAGAGAGAGAGAGAGAGAGAGAGAGAGAGAGAGAGAGAGAGAGAGAGAGAGAGAGAGAGAGAGAGAGAGAGAGAGAGAGAGAAAGAAAGAGAAAGAAAGAGAAAGAAAGAGAAAGAAAGAGAAAGAAAGAGAGAAAGAGAGAAAGAGAGAGAGAGAGAGAGAGAGAAAGAGAGAGAGAGAGAGAGAGAGAGAGAGAGAGAGAGAGAGAGAGAGAGAGAGTGAAGAACGAGGAGAGAAAGCAGAGGAGAGAAGAGTAGAGAAAGAGAGAGAAAGCGGAAGAACGAGGGGGAGAGAGGAGAGAGAGAGATGAGAGAGAGAGAGAAAAAAAAGAGAGAAAAGAGAGAGGAGAGAGAGGAGAGAGAGGAGAGAGAGGAGGGAGCGGAGAGAGAGGAGAGAGAGGAGAGAGAGGAGAGAGAGAGGAGAGAGAGGAGAGAGAGGAGAGAGAGGAGAGCGGACAAGTAGGCGGACCAGGGTCCGTCCGCGAGGCGCACTGCAGTGCGACAACTCGCAAAACACTATTAGCGGCGGTGCAGCCTTAAGATACGAGGGCGGGCGACAGGCCCCCTCCCCCGGCGCAATGCGTCTGAAGTAAAAGACGGCGGACAGACCGTGAAGATCTCACCTGTCAGACCGCGTGTAGAAGAAGGCCCCAACGTAAGTGGCGACGTGAAGAACGTGGCTAAGGCGGCTTGGCGGACCGCCGGTTGGGCGCTTGGCCGCTGCGCGGCGCGCAGAGACGGGGCACCCCCCGCCCCCGCGCCCAGGCCCCGCGGACGCGGTGCCTCGCGGGCGCACGGGCTGGCGAAAAGAGAAAAGGTGCACCAGCTGGGAGCCGTATGGCCCAGCACAGTGCGCACAGGCCGAGAACCCCAACAGGAGCGGCAAAGGCTAGCCGACAGCACAGCGGCACCAGCCGCTGCCAGCTAACCTTTAGCCCCCATTGGCGGACCTCGAGGGTGACAGAGTCCGCGGCCAGGCGGCGGACGGCAGAGGGGCGCCAGACGCGCTGAGGAAAAGGTGCACGTGCTGGGAGCCGAATGGCCCGCCATGCGCACAGGCAAAGACAGTGCAAGGGTGCAGAGGAGGCCCTCACGGCGGATGCACCCGCAACGGCATGGCGAACATGACATGGCGTGATGGCACGGGTGCGTGGGGCGGGGCTGAAGCCGCCTCCCCCGCCAGCAGGCACGGCACACCAGGGAACGGCGCCCGAGTGAGCAAGGACGGCAGTGGCCGTAACGCGCAGGTCAGGATGAGGGCAAAATGAATGAGAAGCCCCAGCGTTCTTCAAAAGCGTCGGACCACGTAAGAAACTGAAGAAGGAAAACAGTATCAGTGCGCAGACGCTTGAGAGTGGCGCGGTGGATGAGGCCTGGTGTGCGGCCGTGCGGGAGGCCGAGGGCCGCGTCCACGCAGGTTAGGAGCATGTCCGAACTGCGGGCCAGAGTCGGGCGGGGGCCAGGAGCTCTAGATCCATAGGCGGAGCTGCTCGGTGCATCGGTGGGCAGTCGGTCTGCGCGTCGGCCTTCTCGGTCCGTCTACTGTGGTCAGCTTCGCGAACTGCGGCTGTGCACTAGCGGGGCGGCGGTGGTCGGGCCGCCACAAGAAAAGAACACCTGACGGCCACACCCTGACAAGGAAAACATCCCGCGAGCACCGTGCCGCAGGAGCCGGAGCATCCTGGTAGGGTGGCTCCTCCTGGGGCCATGCGCGGCGCCCCCGCCGCCCCCCTCGGCGGCTGCTGCAGCCTTGCGTTTGGCCCTCAGCCTCCTCAGCCTCCTCCTGTCGGAGCGCTCATCAGCCTCCAGTCGTTGGAGCAGGTCCTGCTCCTTCAGGTGCGACAGAATCTCCGCGAACTCTCGCAGCGTGTCCGCACCCTGGAAATTTCGGCCGCTAGGGTCGGCGTCCTGCCTCCCAGCGGCGACGCTGCTGCTCACGGGCTTTGCCGCAGAGGGGCCAGCCGTAGGGGGGCCGTAGCTGGGGCCGTCGGCTGTGTGCCCGATCGGGTCCCAAAAGCCCACGGGCGCTTGCACCCCGAGGTCGTGGTGGAGGTCGTGGTCGTCGGCGCCGTCGTCGCGTGAGTCTCGGAGTCCGACTTCACAGTCAGCTGTGCGTTCAGTCTGGGCGCGGCTGCCTGGTGGGACGGTCAGCGCAGGTGGCCTGCAGGGTACTGCTGCCGTGACGTCAGGGCGCTGTGCTGCTGAGGTACGGTGGCGTGGGTTCACTGCTGGGCCGGGCTGGGGTCCCTGAGTTTGGGCCTTGGTCTGTGCGCCCGTACTGGGGGACGGCATCTCGGCGCGGAGGCAGGTGCAGGACGGTCAGACTGGAGATCGCAGGTTGGGCGGGTTCCCAGGGGAACAGCGTGACGGTTCCTGTGGCCGAGGGTGCTCGCTGGGACTGCCCGTACGATTACCTCGGAGGCCTTGATTGGGGTTGTGGGACTTGACCCTGGACGATGACCGCTGTGCCCGCGTGGAGCCGTGGTGGGATCCAAGCGGCCAAACGGCAGTTTACGGCTCGGAGGTGACCGATGGTGGCTGGTTGCGGTCCGAGGAAGCGCTCAAAGTGCTCCCGTACAGTCGCAGTGCTAGCGCTGGCAGTGCTGGTGCTAACACGCGAGGTTGCGAGGGAGCCAGGGAGAGAGGAGAGAGAGGAGAGAGAGGAGAGAGAGGAGAGAGAGGAGAGAGAGGAGAGAGAGGAGAGAGGAGAGAGGGAGAGAAGAGGGGAGAGAGAGGGAGAGAGAGGAGAGAGAGGAGAGCGTGGAGAGAGTGAGGAGAGAGAGGAGAGAGAGGAGAGAGGAGGAGAGAGAGGAGGAGAGAGGAGGAGAGAGGATGAGTGAGGATGAGAGAGGGAGAGAGGATAAGAGAGAAGAGGGGGAGAGAGAGGAGAGAGAGAGAGAGAGAGAGAGAGAGAGAGAGAGAGAGGACCAGAGAGATGAGAGACGAGAAAGAGAGAGTGAGGAGAGGAGGAGAGAGAGAGCGTGAGAGAGACGAGAGGAGAGGAGAGGAGAGGAGAGAGAGGAGAGAGAGGCGAGAGAGAGAGAGAGAGAGAGAAAGAGAGAGAGAGAGAGAGAGCGGACAAGTAGGCGGACCAGGGTCCGTCCGCGAGGCGCACTGCAGTGCGACAACTCGCAAAACACTATTAGCGGCGGTGCAGCCTTAAGATACGAGGGCGGGCGACAGGCCCCCTCCCCCGGCGCAATGCGTCTGAAGTAAAAGACGGCGGACAGACCGTGAAGATCTCACCTGTCAGACCGCGTGAAGAAGAAGGCCCCAACGCAAGTGGCGACGTGAAGAACGTGGCTAAGGCGGCTTGGCGGACCGCCGGTTGGGCGCTTGGCCGCTGCGCGGCGCGCAGAGACGGGGCGCCCCCCGCCCCCGCGCCCAGGCCCCGTGGACGCGGTGCCACGCGGGCGCACGGGCTGGCGAAAAGAGAAAAGGTGCACCAGCTGGGAGCCGCATGGCCCAGCACAGTGCGCACAGGCCGAGAACCCCAACAGGAGCGGCAAAAGCTAGCTGACAGCACAGCGGCACCAGCCGCTGCCAGCTAACCTTTAGCCCCCATTGGCGGACCTCGAAAGTGACAGAGTCCGCGGCCAGGCGGCGGACGGCAGAGGGCGCCAGACGCGCTGAGGAAAAGGTGCACGTGCTGGGAGCCGAATGGCCCAGCATGCGCACAGGCAGAGACAGTGCAAGGGTGCAGAGGAGGCCCTCACCGCGGATGCACCCGCTACGACATGGCGGACATGACATGGCGTGATGGCTCGGGCGCGTGGGGCGGGGCTGAAGCCGCCACCCCCGCCAGCAGGCACGGCGCGCCAGGGAACAGCGCCCGGGTGAGCAAGGCAGGACGCGCACATGCGGCGAGGGCGAGGCCGTGCCACGCTGGTCAGGATGAGGGCAAAATGAATGAGAAGCCCCAGCGTTCTTCAAAAGCGTCGGACCACGTAAGAAACTGAAGGAGGAAATCAGTATCAGTGCGCAGACGCTTGAGAGTGGCGCGGTGGATGAGGCCTGCTGTGCGGCCGTGCGGGAGGCCGAGGGCCGCGTCCACGCAGGTTAGGAGCATGTCCGAACTGCGGGCCAGAGTCGGGGGGGCCAGGAGCTTCAGACTCCATACTGGTTCCTCGATTGCATCGCGTTGGCTGGTTGGCAGTCGGCTGCGCGTCTGCCTGCACCTAAAAACTAGTCCTCGTACTGTGGTCCAGTGAGACAGCTTCGCGGAACCAGGGGGGTGGGCTAGCGGGGGCGGCGGTTCGGGGGCGCACAAGAGGCGGCAAGGTACGCGGCAACAACCATGACAAGAGGATCCGCTTGGGCCGGCGGAGCGCAGGAGACGGAAGATCTGGTTATCGGGAGAGATCCCTGGGCCTAGCGCGGCGCCCGCGCCGCCCCCCTCGGCGGCTGCTGCGGCCTTGCGTTTGGCCCTCAGCCTCCTCAGCCTCCTCCTGTAGGAGCGCTCCTCAGCCTCCAGTCGTTGGAGCAGGTCCTGCTCCTTCAGGTGCGACAGCATCTCCGCGACCTCTCGCAGCGTGTCCGCACCCTGGAAATTTCGGCCGCTAGGGTCGGCGCCCTGCCTCCCAGCGGCGACGCTGCTGCTCACGGGCTTCGCCGCAGAGGGGCCGGCCGTAGGGGGGCCGTAGCTGGGGCCGTCGGCTGTGTACCCGATCGGGCCCCAGAAGCCCACGGGCGCTTGCGCCCCGAGGTCGTGGTGGAGGTAGTGGTCGTCGGCGCCGTCGTCGCGTGAGTCTCGGAGTCCGACTTCACAGTCAGCTGTGCGTTCAGTCTGGGCGCGGCTGCCTGGTGGGACGGTCAGCGCAGGTGGCCTGCAGGGTACTGCTGCCGTGACGTCAGGGCGCTGCGCTGCTGAGGTACGGTGGCGTGGGTCCACTGCTGGGCCGGGCTGGGGTCCCTGAGTTTGGGCCTTGGTCTGTGCGCCCGTACTGGGGGACGGCATCTCGGCGCGGAGCGCAGGTGCAGGGACGGTCAGACTGGAGCAGCTCAGGTGGGCAGTGTCCCCAGACGACAGCGTGACGGTCCAGTGGCCGGGGTGCTCGCTGGACTGCCCCCGTACGATACCTCGGAGGCCGTTGATGGGGGTGTGGACTTGACCCTGGACGATGACCGCTGTGCCCGCGTGGAGCCGTGGTGGGATCCAAGCGGCCAAACGGCAGTTTACGGCTCGGAGGTGACCGATGGTGGCTGGTTGCGGTCCGAGGAAGCGCTCAAAGTGCTCCCGTACAGTCACAGTGCTAGCGCTGGCAGCGCCGGTGCTAACACGCGAGGTTGCGAGGGGGCCAGGACCCAGGGCAGGTGTGTGAGCATGCGAGACGGCCGAGGCTGGCCCCGCTGCCGTGCTACCAGGTTGTGGCGGGGAGGTCACCCCAGGGCTCGAGGCAGCATGGGGACCGATGACAGGAATGGCAGGCGTGGTGCCATGCGGGGGGGCTGAAGCCGCCCCCGCTGGCGTGCTACCAGGTTTTGGCGGGGGGGGGTGACTCGAGGCTTGAGGCAGTGTGGGGGCCGATGACAGGAATGGCAGGCGTGGCGCCACGCGGGGGGGGCTGAAGCCGCCCCCGCTCGCGTGCTACCAGGTTTTGGCAGAGAGGCCGGCTCAAGGCTCGAGGCAGTGTGGGGGCTGATGCCAGGGCGGCCCTGGGCGGCCGTTTGGTGGCCTAGAGGGCGTCTGCGGTCGACGTCGCCCCCGCGCTGTCGGCGTCGCCGCCGCGCTGTAGCTGCGCTCCGTCGCCGCCACTCGTCGCGGAAGCCGATGAAGAAGGAGTACAGGACGTACGTGGCGCACAGGGTGGCCCACGTGGACGGTGACACCACGTTGTACCACTCGATGACCTCCAACCACACACGCTCCACGAGCGCCGCCGTGTAGGCCGACGTGGGTGCCACCTTTGGTGCCGCCGCGGACGACACAGGGCGTGCTGAATCTGGCAGGGTTGGCGTGAGAGTTGTCGTCGGCGGTGCCGGCGTTGGTGCTGGTGTCAACGTTGGTGCCCACGTAGGCGTGGGCGTGGGCGCTGCCGCTGGCAGTGCTGGTGTCGAAACTATGGACGATGTTGCCATGGATGCGAGCGTCGATGCAGACGGCGGAGTTGGCGTAAATGCTGGCTGCAACTCTGGCGTGGGTACCGGCGTAGGCGCGGGCGTGGGTGGTGACGCTGGCGGTGCTGGCGTCGGAGCTGTCGTCGGTGCTGGCCTCACTGTTGACGTCGGGGTGGGTGTCGGGTCTGACGTCGCTGCTGCCTGTGACTCGGGCTTTGGTGCCGGCGTGGTGGGGGCAACCGCTGGCGCTGGAGATGCTGGTGTCAGAGCTGTCGTCAGTGCTGGCGTCGGTGCGGGCGTCGACAGGGACGTCGGTGCTGTCTTCGGCTCTGACGTCGCCGTCCAGGGGCAGGCGTGGATGCTGACACTGCCGATGCTGGCGTCGGAGCTGCTGTCATTGGTGCTGACGTCTCGGCTGCACTCGGGGCCGGCGCTGTCGCTGGTGTCGGAGCTGCGTGCGGGTCTGGTGTTGGTGGCGCCGTAGTCGTGGGCGTAGGTGCTAACATCGACGATGATGCCGCCGGTGAGTCTGACATGGCTGCCGCCGTGGGCGGCCGCCCGAAAACTGGCACTGCCGATGCGGCCGTCACAGCTGCCGTCCGTGCTGTCGTCGATGTTGTCGTCGATGCAGACAGTGCCGCAGACGATGAAATCGACGAGGCAGACGTGTCATGACATGACATGGCGGCCCCGCTAGCAGAGAGTGCGCCTGAAGGCTGCACTCCCGCCCGCGGCGCTGGACGAGGCGTCAGAGCAATGACTGGCTGAGGACTCATCGAGGCTGGCCTCGATGCGGCCGTCGGTGCTGACGTTGATGTGGACGTGGGCGCCTCAATCGATGCGGTGGTCGGCGGTGCTGGCCTAGAGACACCCAGGGTCGTCGGCGGGGTGAGGTAAATAGTGGGTGGCGGCACTCGGTGGCACCCAGCAGCGGGACTAAAGTCAGTCGCTTGGGGGTGGGGCACATGAGCAGTATGATCGACTGTCAGAGGGTAGCGCTGCCGTTCGGTGGATGCAGGCACGGGTGCTGGCGTCCTGGTGACCGTGGACGCTGGCGTCGATGTTGACGTCAATGCAGGCAGTGGCACTGACGATGTTGTCGACGAGGCGGACGTGGCATGGCATGGCATGACGGCCCCAATGGCGCAGGGTGCGCCTGAAGACGGTACCCGCGCCAGCGGCCCTGGGTGATGCCGAGGAGAAGTCTGTAGGTCACCAGACTTCGGCGGGCCTGAAGGCGCCGCCGGGCGAGTGGCCATACAGAGAGCGCAGGAGTGGCTGATTGTGGTGCTGGCGTCACTTGCGGCCGTCGGAGCTGTCGCTGGCAGTACTGGCGTCGCTGCCGTCGATGCTGACGTCGGAGCCGCCGCTGGCAGCGGTGGCGTCGCTGCCGTCGATGCTACCGTCGGAGCCGGCGATGCTATCGATGCCGCCGTCGGAGTCTGTGAAACTGCGGGCGGAGCCGTCGTCGCTGCCGTCGATGCGGCCGTCGGAGCCGACGATGCTAACGATACTGACGTCGGAGCCGGCGGTGCTAACGATGCTGCCATCGTAGCTGCCGTCTCTGCTAACGATGCTAACAGTGCTGCCGTCGGAGCCGTCATCGCTGCCGTTGATGCCGCCGTCGGAGTCGGCGAAGCTGTGGTCATTGCTGCCGTCGATGCGAGCGTCGATGCTGACATCGGAGCCGGCGTCGGTGCAGCGTCGTCATGGTCGTCGTGGTCGTCGTCGTCGTCTCCTCCTCCTCTAGCGGGGCTGGGCGAGGGAGGGGGCGGGGATGGTGTCGAATCTGTGCACCCCGCTGGCGTCGCGGCTGACTGCAGTGCCGTCGTTGGAGTTGGCTTCGGTGCTGTCTGCGGTGCTGGGGTGTGGTCCGTCATGGACGTGGGCGTGGGCGCTGCCGAGGACGATGCTGGCGTCAATATTGACGTCGATGCGGGCATTGGCACGGGCGCTGACGTCGACAAGGCGGACGGGTCATGGCATGGCAGGGCAGCCCCACTGACGTCAGGTGCGCCTGAAGACTGCACCCTCGCCAGCGGCCCTGGGCGAGGCGTCAGGACAGAGGATGTTGAAAGGCTCATCACTGCAGGTGCCGAGGACATGACATATCGTGGCATGGCGGCCCCCGCAGCCGAAGGTGCGCCTGAAGACTGCACCCTCGCTGGCGGGCACGAGCGAGGGGACAGGGCAGGTGATGACGGTGGGCTCGTCGGGGCTGGCGTCAATGCGGTCGGCAGTGCTGGTGTCGATGCTGGGGTCGATGCGACGACAAGCATGACGGCGGCGAAAAAGGTGGCACGTTTGGGGCGGGCCAGCCCCGCCGTGCCCTTGGAGCCGCAGGCGGTGCTGATGGCGCCGAAGATCATGCTGCCGACCTTGACGGCCCTTTTAGGGTGGGCTGGACCCGCCGTGCTGGTGGAGTCGACGTTGTTGTTGACGACGCTTCGACGCTTCCTGGTGCCCGTGCGATGGTTGCCGAGGGACCGCGTTGACAATGCCTGGAGAAACGATGCCGAAAGTTGGGGCGAGGACGCACCCGAGTTTCAGCGGGATAATGCCGGTGATGGTGTGGGCGGTGCTGGCGAGGCCGCGGAAGCGCTCCCGGGGGGGGGTCGGGGTCCGGCTGCTTGTCGCGCACGGCGCGACGACGGCAGGCGTGGGACCCGCCCGACCGCTCTCAGCACCGTCTCCCTCAGCAGTCGGGAGCCCGACCCCCCCCCGATTACCTGGCCGTAGCGGGGTGGGCAAGTGCTGGGCGAAGTCGTCGGTGTCGGCGTTAGTGCCGTGTGGGTGGGCGTGGTGGTCAGCTCGGTGCGCGCGCAGCTCAGCGCGCAGGTGGTGCACGTCGTGCTCTAGAATGCGGAGATCTTCGTGAAGATTCGCTCGAAGCACGCGTGGGGCGTGGCCAGGTGGTTCAGGAAGGTCGCGCCCGTGCAGGACGGGCACGTAGATGACAAGGTCCTGGTGCCTATGCTCGATGAATTGGCAGTGGCATTCTCGAAGCGGTCCAGGCAGTAGCTGAGGGTGAAACGAACTGCATGCGCGGGCATTGCGGCGCTGGGCTGGTGGCTCCATGGCGGCAGTACCTGCGTATACTTGGGATGGGGTAGGAGGCGTCGGCATGACAGTCTCGCCGCGCGAAGGCTGCCTCCTGGGGCTCGCTCTGAGTGGATACTCTCGAGCCGAGACTAGAAAGAGAGAGAGAGAGAGAGAGAGAGAGAGAGAGAAAAAAAGAGAGAGAGAGAGAGGGAGAGAGGGAGAGAGGGAGAGAGAGAGAGAGAGAGGGAGAGGGAGAGAGGGAGAGAGAGAGAGAGAGAGAGAGGGAGAGAGAGAGAAGAGAGGGAGAGAGTAGAGGGAGAGAGTGGGAGAGAGAGGAGAGAGAGAGAGAGAGAGGAGAGAGGTGAGAGGGAGAGAGTGAGAGAAGAAAGCGAGACGAGAGATGAGACGAGCGTGAGAGAGCGTGCTGTGAGCGGACAGGTAGGGGCAGGGTCCGTCCGCGAGGCGCACTGAGGTTTATTGCGACAACTCGCAAACATTTAATATTAGCGGCGGTGCAGCCTTAAGATACGAGGGCGGGCGACAGGCCCCCTCCCCCGGACGGCGGACAGACCATGAAGATCTCACCTGTCAGACCGCGTGAAGAAGAAGGCCCCAACGCGAGTGGCGACGTGAAGAACGTGGCTAAGGCGGCTTGGCGGACCGCCGGTTGGGTCGCTTGGACGCTGCGCGGCGCGCAGGAGGCGGGGCACCCCCCCCCGCGCCCAGGCCCGTGGGACGCGGTGCCTCGCGGGCGCTGTTGCGCAGGGCTGGCGAAAAGAGATAACGTGCACCAGCTGGGAGCCTGCATGGCCCAGCCAGTGCGAACAGGCCGAAGAACCCCAACAGGTGCGGCAAAAGCTAGCCGACAGCACAGCGGCACCAGCCGCTGCCAGCTAACCTTTAGCCCCCATTGGCGGACCTCGAAGGTGACAGAGTCCGCGGGCGGACGGCAGAGGGGCGCCAGACGCGCTGAGGAAAAGGTGCACATGCTGGGAGCCGAATGGCCCAGCATGCGCACAGGCAAAGACAGTGCAAGGGTGCAGAGGAGGCCATCACGGCGGATGCACCCGCAACGGCATGGCGAACATGACATGACGTGATGGCACGGGTGCGTGGGGCGGGGCTGAAGCCGCCTCCCCCGCCAGCAGGCGCGGCTCACCAGGGAACAGCGCCCGAGTGAGCAAGGACGGCAGTGGCCGTAACACGCAGGTCAGGATGAGGGCAAAGTGAATGAGAAGCCCCAGCGTTCTTCAAAAGCGTCGGACCACGAAAGAAACTGAAGAAGGAAAACAGTATCAGTGCGCAGACGCTTGAGAGTGGCGCGGTGGATGAGGCCTGCTGTGCGGCCGTGCGGGAGGCCGAGGGCCGCGTCCACGAAGGTTAGGAGCATGTCCGAACTGCGGGCCAGAGTCGGGCGGGGGCCAGGAGCTCTCAGACTCCATAGGCGGAGCTCGATGCATCGGTGGGCAGTCGGCTGCGCGTCGGCCTTTCTCGGTCCGTCGTACTGTGGTCCAGCTTCGCGGAGCCAGTGGGTGTGCCTAGCGGGGCGGCGGTCGGGGACCGCCACAAGAGGCGGCAGGTACGCGGCCAACACCCATGACAAGAGGATCCGCTTGGCCCGGCGGAGCGCAGGAGCCGGAGCATCCTGGTAGGGTGGCTCCTCCTGGGCCTGCGCGGCGTCCCCGCCGCCCCCCTCGGCGGCTGCTGCGGCCTTGCGTTTGGCCCTCAGCCTCCTCAGCCTCCTCCTGTCGGAGCGCTCCTCCGCCTCCAGTCGTTGGAGCAGGTCCTGCTCCTTCAGGTGCGACAGCATCTCCGCGACCTCTCGCAGCGTGTCCGCACCCTGGAAATTTCGGCCGCTAGGGTCGGCGTCCTGCCTCCCAGCGGCGACGCTGCTGCTCACGGGCTTTGCCGCAGAGGGGCCGGCCGTAGGGGGGCCGTAGCTGGGGCCGTCGGCTGTGTACCCGATCGGGTCCCAGAAGCCCACGGGCGCTTGCACCCCGAGGTCGTGGTGGAGGTAGTGGTCGTCGGCGCCGTCGTCGCGAGAGTCTCGGAGTCCGACTTCACAGTCAGCTGTGCGTTCAGTCTGGGAGCGGCTGCCTGGTGGGACGGTCAGCGCAGGTGGCCTGCAGGGTACTGCTGCCGTGACGTCAGGGCGCTGTGCTGCTGAGGTACGGTGGCGTGGGTCCACTGCTGGGCCGGGCTGGGGTCCCTGAGTTTGGGCCTTGGTCTGTGCGCCCGTACTGGGGGGCGGCATCTCGGCGCGGAGCGCAGGTGCAGGGACGGTCAGACTGGAGCATCTCAGGTGGGCGGTGTCCCCAGACGACAGCGTGACGGTCCAGTGGCCGGGGTGCTCGCTGGACTGCCCCCGTACGATACCTCGGAGGCCGTTGATGGGGTTGTGGACTTGGCCCTGGACGATGACCGCCGTGCCCGCGTGGAGCCGTGGTGGGATCCAAGCGGCCAAACGGCAGCTTACGGCTCGGAGGTGACCGATGGTGGCTGGTTGCGGTCCGAGGAAGCGCTCGAAGTGCTCCCGTGCAGTCACAGTGCTAGTGCTGGCAGTGCTGGTGCTAACACGCGAGGTTGCGAGGGAGCCAGGACCCAGGGCAGGCGTGTGAGCATGCGAGACGGCCGAGGCTGGCCCCGCTGCCGTGCTACCAGGTTGTGGCGGTGAGGTCACCCCAGGGCTCGAGGCAGCGTGGGGACCGATGACAGGAATGGCAGGCGTGGTGCCACGCGGGGGGGCTGAAGCCGCCCCCGCTGGCGTGCTACCAGGTTTTGGCGGGGGGGGTGACTCGAGGCTTGAGGCAGTGTGGGGGCCGATGACAGGAATGGCAGGCGTGGTGCCACGCGGGGGGGCTGAAGCCGCCCCCGCTGGCGTGCTACCAGGTTTTGGCAGGAAGGTCGGCTCGAGGCTCGAGGCAGCGTGGGGGCTGATGCCAGGGCGGCCCTGGGCGGCCGTCTGGTGGCCTAGAGGGCGTCTGCGGTCGACGTCGCCCCCGCGCTGTCGGCGTCGCCGCCGCGCTGTAGCTGCGCTCCGTCGCCGCCACTCGTCGCGGAAGCCGATGAAGAAGGAGTACATGACGTACGTGGCGCACAGGGTGGCCCACGTGGACGGTGACACCACGTTGTACCACTCGATGACCTCCAACCACACACGCTCCACGAACGCTGCCGTGTAGGCTGACGTGGGTGCCACCTTTGGTGCCGCCGCGGACGACTCAGGGCGCGCTGAATCTGGCAGGGTTGGCGTGTGAGTTGTCGTCGGCGATGACGTCTCGGCTGCGCTCGGTGCCGGCGTTGGTGCTGGTGTCAACGTTGGTGCCCGCGTAGGCGTGGGCGTGGGTGCTGCCGCTGGCAGTGCTGGTGTCGAAGCTATGGACGATGTTGCCATGGATGCGAGCGTCGATGCAGACGGCGGAGTTGGCGTAGATGCTGGCTGCAACTCTGGCGTGGGTACCGGCGTAGGCGCGGGCGTGGGTGGTGGCGCTGGCGCTGGCGGTGCTGGCGTCGGAGCTGTCGTCGGTGCTGGCCTCACTGTTGACGTCGGGGTGGGTGTCGGGTCTGACGTCGCTGCTGCCTGTGACTCTGGCTTTGGTGCCGGCGTGGTGGGGGCGGCCGCTGGCGCTGGAGGTGCTGGTGTCAGAGCTGTCGTCAGTGCTGGCGTCGGTGCGGGCGTCGACAGGGACGTCGGTGCTGGCTTCGGCTCTGACGTCGCCGTCCAGGGGGCAGGCGTGGATGCTGACACTGCCGATGCTGGCGTCGGAGCTGCTGTCATTGGTGCTGACGTCTCGGCTGCACTCGGGGCCGGCGCTGTCGCTGGTGTCGGAGCTGCGTGCGGGTCTGGAGTTGGTGGCGCCGTAGTCGTGGGCGTAGGTGTTACTTGTGAGGCTGTTTTCGCTGGTCTGTAGTTGTTGCCCCACGGGGTGTCGCAGTGGGTGCCCATGGGGTTCTGTGCACAGCACTGCCCTGACACGCTCTTGAAAAGTACAACGCATTTTGTCCCACCTATTTGCTCTGATACGTTCAGTAATACACATGTTACCGTAGACGATGATGCCGCCGGCGAGTCTGACATGGCTGCCGCCGTGGGCGGCCGCCCGAAAACTGGCACTTCCGATGCGGCCGTCACAGCTGCCGTCCGTGCTGTCGTCGATGACTGTGGAGGGATCGGGAATTTAAGGGGGTACAGGTGCGATCGGGAATTTAAGCGGGTACAGCCCCACTCGGACTGAGTGGCCCGCCCGCCCCACCAGGCCTTGAGCCAGCCTTGAGCAGACTGTACCGATGCTGTCGTCGATGTTGTCGTCGATGCAGACTGTGCCGCAGACGATGAAATCGACGAGGCAGACGTGTCATGACATGACATGGCGGTCCCACTAGCGTAGGGTGCGCCTGAAGACGGCACCCGCGCCAGCGGCCCTGGCGAGGCGTCAGGACAGTGGATGGCCGAGGGCTCGTCGAGGCAGGCGTCGATGCGGTCGTCGGTGCTGACGTCGCTGTTGGGGTCGATGCGGGCCGTGGCGCAGGCGTAGGTGTCGACGTGGCGGACATGATACGGCGTGGCATGGCGGTCCCAATAGCCGTGGGTGTGCCTGACGGCGTCGATCTCGTCGTCGATGCCGCCGTCGGTGCCGACGATACTGAGGCCGACCCTGTCGTCAACGCTGGCGTCGGCGCGGACGTGAGCGCGGGAGCCACGGCCGTGTATGCCGCCGTGGATGCAGTCATGGGTGCTGTCGTGGATACCGCTGTGGAGGCCGTTTGGGGTGCTGCCGTAGATGCCGACGTGGGTGCCAACATTGGTGCCGCCGCCGGCGAGTCTGCCACTGCTGACGTCGAAGGCGGTCGCCCGAAAGCTGTCGCTGCCGACGTGGACGTCCCAGCTGCCGTCCGTGGTGGCGTCGACGACTGTGGAGGGATCGGGAATTTAAGGGGGTACAGGTGCGATCGGGAATTTAAGCGGGTACAGCCCCACTCGGCCTGAGTGGCCCGCCCGCCCCACCAGGCCTTGAGCCAGCCTTGAGCAGACTGTGCCGATGGTGTCGTCGATGTTGTCGTCGATTCAGACTGTGCCGCAGACGATGAAATCGACGAGGCAGACGTGTCATGACATGACATGGCGGCCCCACTAGCGGAGAGTGCGCCTGAAGGCTGCACTCCCGCCCGCGGCGCTGGACGAGGCGTCAGAGCAATGACTGGCCGAGGACTCATCGAGGCTGGCCTCGATGCGGCCGTCGGTGCTGACGTTGATGTGGACGTGGGCGCCTCAATCGATGCGGTGGTCGGCGGTGCTGGCCTAGGGACACCCAGGGTCGTCGGCGGGATGGGATAAATAGTGGGTGGTGCCGCTGGCGGTGCTGTCGCAGGAGCTGTCGTCGGTGCTGGCCTCGATGCAGACGTCGGAGCTGGCGTCGACGCTGGCTGCAACTCTGGCGTGGGTACGGGCGTAGGCGCAGGCGTAGGTGCTGACGCTGGCGGTGCTGGCGTAGGAGCTGCCATCGGTGCTGGTCTCGATGGAGACGCCGGAGCTGGCGTCGATGCGACCTGCAACTCTGGCGTAGGTACCGACGTAGGCGCAGGCGTGGGTGTTGACGCTGGTGGTGCTGTCGTAGGGGCTGGCATCGGTGCTGGCCTCGATACGGACGTCGGAGCTGGCGTCGAAGCTGGCTGCAGCTCTGAGAGACGATGATGCCGAGGAGAGGTCTGTAGGTCACCATGCTTCGGCGGGCCTGAAGGCGCCGCCGAGCGAGTGGCCATACAAGGAGCGCAAGAGTGGCTGGTTGTGGTGCTGGCGTCTCTTGCGGCCGTCGGGGCTGTCGCTGGCAGTACTGGCGTCGCTGCCGTCAATGCTGACGTCGGAGCCGCCGCTGGCAGTGGTGGCATCGCTGCCGTCGATGCTACCGTCGGAGCCGGCGATGCTATCGATGCCGCCGTCGGAGTCGGTGAAACTGCGGGCGGAGCCGTCGTCGCTGCCGTCGATGCGGCCGTCGGAGCCGGCGATGCTAACGATGCTGACGTCGGAGCCGGCGGTGCTAACGATGCTGCCATCGTAGCTGCCGTCTCTGCTAACGATGTTAACAGTGCTGCCGTCGGAGCCGTCATCGCTGCCGTTGATGCTGCCGTCGGAGTCGGCGAAACTGTGGTCGTTGCTGCCGTCGATGCGAGCGTCGATGCTGACATCGGAGCCGGCGTCGGTGCAGCGTCGTCATGGTCGTCGTGGTCGTCGTCGTCGTCTCCTCCTCCTCTAGCGGGGCTGGGCGAGGGAGGGGGCGGGGATGGTGTCGAATCTGTGCCCCCCGCTGGCGTCGCGGCTGACTGCAGTGCCGTCGTTAGAGCTGGCTTCGGTGCTGTCTGCGGTGCTGGGGTGTGGTCCGTCATGGACGTGGGCGTGGGTGCTGCCGAGGACGATGCTGGCGTCAATATTGACGTCGATGCGGGCATTGGCACGGGCGCTGATGTCGACAAGGCGGACGGGTCATGGCATGGCAGGGCAGCCCCACTGACGTCAGGTGCGCCTGAAGACTGCACCCTCGCCAGCGGCCCTGGGCGAGGCGTCAGGACAGAGGAGGTTGAAAGGCTCATCACTGCAGGTGCCGAGGACATGACATATCGTGGCATGGCGGCCCCCGCAGCCGAAGGTGCGCCTGAAGACTGCACCCTCGCTGGCGGGCACGGGCGAGGGGACAGGGCAGGTGATGACGGTGGGCTCGTCGGGGCTGGCGTCAATGTGGTCGGCAGTGCTGGTGTCGATGCTGGGGTCGATGCGACGACAAGCATGACGGCGGCGAAAATGGTGGCACGTTTGGGGCGGGCCAGACCCGCCGTGCCCTTGGAGCCGCAGGCGGTGCTGATGGCGCCGAAGATCATGCTGCCGACCTTGACGGCCCTTTTAGGGTGGGCTGGACCCGCCGTGCTGGTGGAGTCGACGATGTTGTTGACGACGCTCCTGGTGCCCGTGCCGATGGTGCGCAGGACCGCGTTGACGATGCCGAGGACGATGCCGAAAGTGGGGCCGAGGACGCACCCGAAGTTCAGCGGGATAATGCCGGTGAAGGTGAGGGCGGTGCTGGCGAGGCCGCGGAAGCGCTCCCGGGGGGGGTCGGGGTCCGGCTGCTTGTCGCGCACGGCGCGACGACGGCAGGCGTGGGACCAGCCCGACCGCTCTCAGCACCGTCTCCCTCTGCAGTCGGGAGCCCGACCCCCCCCCGATTACCTGGCCGTAGCGGGGTGGGCAAGTGCTGGACGAAGTCGTCGGTGTCGGCGTTAGTGCCGTGTGGGTGGGCGTGGTGGTCAGCTCGGTGCGCGCGCAGCTCAGCGCGCAGGTGGTACACGTCGTGCTCTAGAATGCGGAGATCTTCGCGAAGATTCGCTCGAAGCACGCGTGGGGCGTGGCCAGGTGGTTCAGGAAGGTCGCGCCCGTGCAGGACGGGCACGTAGATGACAAGGTCCTGGTGCCTATGCTCGATGAATTGGCAGTGGCATTCTCGAAGCGGTCCAGGCAGTAGCTGAGGGTGAAACGAACTGCATGTGCGGGCATTGCGGCGCTGGGCTAGTGGCTCCATGGCGGCAGTACCTGCGTAGACTTGGGATGGGGTAGGAGGCATCGGCATGACAGTCTCGCCGCGCGAAGGCTGCCTCCTGGGGCTCGCTCTGAGTGGATGCTCTCGAGCCGAGACTGAGCAGAGAGAGAGAGAGAGAGAGAGAGAGAGAGAGAGAGCGGGAGAGAGCGAGGGAGAGCGAGAGAGAGCGAGAGAGAGCGAGTGAGAGCGAGAGAAGCGAGAGATTTGGAGCGAGATTGAAGGAGAGAGAGACGCGAGACGAGAGCGCGAGGAGAGAGAGCGAGAGAGAGAGGCGAGGAGAGAGAGCGAGAGAAGGAGAGGAGAGAGTGAGCGATGCTGAGGAGGAGAGCGATGAAGAGAGAGAGCGAGAGAGAGAGCGAGAGAGAGCGAGAGAGAGCGAGAGAGAGCGAGAGAGAGAGAGAGAGAGAGAGAGAGAGCGAGAGAGAGCGAGAGAGAGCGAGAGAGAGCGAGAGAGAGCGAGAGAGAGCGAGAGAGAGCGAGAGAGAGCGAGAGAGAGCGAGAGAGAGCGAGAGAGAGCGAGAGAGAGCGAGAGAGAGCGAGAGAGAGCGAGAGAGAGCGAGAGAGAGCGAGAGCGGACAAGTAGGCGGACCAGGGTCCGTCCGCGAGGCGCACTGCGGTGCGACAACTCGCAAAACACTATTTGCGGCGGTGCAGCCTTTAGATACGAGGGCGGGCAACAAAAAAACCCTCCCCCGGCGCAGTGCGACAGACGCTACAGACGGCGGACAGACGGTGATGATCTCACCTGTCAGACCGCGTAAAGAAAGAGGCCCCAACAAGAAAGGCGACGTGCTGACACGTGGCTAAGCGGCTTGGCAGACCGCCAGTTGGGCGCTTTGCCGCTAAGCGGCGCGCAGTGACGGGGCACCCCCCGCCCCCACGCCCTGACACCGTGGACGCGGAGCCACGCGTACACACGGGCAGGCAGAAAGGAGGAGATTCGCGCGGGGCACCAGGTGGAGCGCCGCGGAACGATGACAGCATAGCTTGGATGGTGAGTGACGGCACGGCACCATCGGGCGAGGGCGTGAGCAGCTCGGCGAAGGCTCGCCCGGCGCTGTGGAGGCGCTGGAGTAGAGGGCCTTGGCGAGATTGGGCGGCGGCGAGGTCCGCGGCGAGAGCAACGCACCTCTGCTGGAGAGCAGCCATAGCCTGGGACAGCTCGGTTTCGCGGTCGGTGAGGGGTGGCTGCTCAGTGCCAGCGGCCGAGGGCCTCGAGTCAGAGGCGAGGTCCTCGGTACGCCTGTCCAGATGGTGGACTAGCGTAGTGCGGCACCCTGTACGCTGTCGTCCGTCACCCTTGAAAGGTGACTGGAGGGGGACACGCGACCCCAGGGCTGGAGCCGCTAGGGCCACGCCCCGAGAGGTCGGGAGAGCCGCATCCTCTCGCTCAGCAACGATGGAAGCGTGGACGGGGCGCGAGGGCCTGTCTGGTTCAGTGCCCTGCGGGGGGGCTGAAGCCGCCCCCGCGGGCTGCCGCTGGTGGGGTGGCGGAGTGGTTTGCGCGGTGGGACCAATCATGATGCCGTGCGAGGGCTCTGAGGTCGGCCGCGTAGAAGGGTGGCGTATCGGTAGAGCGGCATGGTCGGCAGCGTGGGGTGTCGGCGGTGCGTCGTCTATGCCACTCAGTCCGCGGGGGTCACCCAGGTCGTCGTCGGCGTCTTGGCGGTGGCCGATATCATTGTATGGGGGCGATGTCGCTCTCGGGGACGGAGTCGCGGTAGGCGTCGAGAGGTTGCCCGACGGGGCAGGGTTTTCGCTGACTGGTCCGTCGTCCAAAGCGTCCGATCCCCCACCGAAGCTGAACAGGTCGTCCTCCTGTTCGTCAGCGTCTTGAAGGTGAGCGGCGTTGTCCTGTGGGCGCGATGCCGCTCTCAGTGGCGGAGTCGAGGGTGACGTGCGGGTGCCCGACGGGGCAAGGTTGGCGCTGGCTGGCCCGTCGCCTAGGAAGTCAAGGCCCCCGCCAAAGCCGAACGGGTCGTCCTCCTGTTCGTCGAATATCGCCCGTTGGGCCTCGGCCCAGAGCTCGTCCGGGTTCTGTGGGATGTCTGGTCCAGCCGCGGGTGGTGCCTGGTCAGACAGCAGGGGGGTTGGTTCCATTTTGTTGAGTTCCGCAGCTGTAAACCCAGCCCTGCGGTGTGGGAGGGGGAGTGTGCGGTGTCTACGCTCGTAGATGGCGACAGCGACTCCATGAAGCACGGTCGCTTGGCGATGCCGTGTTTTGGCAGCTTCAACAATGTCGTCTGGAAGGTTATGGGTACGTGCCGCCGTTGTGGCGAGGGCGTCAGCCTGACGATTGAACTCCTCCGCGATGGGCCCGATGAGCCCGAGGTCGATGCCCATGTCTCCCAGGTGGCTTGCGATTTTCTCGACGCGGAACATGTTGGGCTTGGCCATGACGCATCGGTGGATCATTTCCCAGAGCTCCACGTGCGTGCCCTGCGGTGGTGAGTGTCCGTCGATGATACTTTGGAACCCATCAACCACCGCCTGGTTGTCCACGAAAACGTGTACGGGCCTTTCAGCACATGCCGTGAGGTGGACAATGGCGAGGGTCTCCGCAAGCTGTGCGTTCTGCGTAATGCCGTGAACGCGTGCACTGTAGTTCATGCGGTGGTCGATGCCGTAGTAGACGCCGTAGCCCGCTCTTGCTAGCAAAGGGATGGCTTGGTTGGTGCATGCACCGTCCGTGGCAGCGTAGACCCATGTCCATCCAGTGTCGTGGTCAAGGTAGGTGGTGTAGGAGTCCTGGGCTGAAGCCGCAGGATCTCCCTCAGGGGGGGGCCGCGGCATGGGCTGAGGTAGCGGGTCCCTCGCGAGGTCGGCCTGCAGGTCGAGGAGGGCTGGGTCTTCATCGAAGAGCCCGCAGTGTCTTGTGTGCGGCGGAAGACGGGCCACTGCTCGTCACTGATCCACTGCTCGTCACTGAGTCACTGATGAGGGTGGTGAGAGGGACTCTTTCTCGGGCCCAGCACTTGCAGTCGCGAACAGTGTGCTCCTGAGTTTCCTCTTCCTCGTCGCAGTATCGGCAGATGGGGCTGGGGTCAGCAGACGTGTTTGATCGGGATCGTCGCTGTTGGGTGTGGTCCCCGCCCGTCAGGTAGTTCAGGAGGAGCGCCAGCTGCCAGGCAGTGCATTTGGCTGCTCCTTTCGTTCGGGCGAGCCACGTGCTGGCGAAGAGGTCGAGGCCCTGTCTGACAGAGGCAAGGTGTCCAAGGTCATGACGCCGTGGCTTGATCTTTCTCAGAAAGGCTCTGCGTTGTGAGGCTCGCAGCATGTGAAGGAAGGCGTTTTGGGTAAGTTCAGCCAACTGATCTGACAGCCCCAGTCGTCGTACATGATGCCAAATGTGGGCCAGGTCCAACGGAGCTGCTGAAGCGTCTGGACAAGTCGTCCGACAGGTCCTCCCCCAAATAGGGTCTGAACGTGGTGTTGGAGATCCCTGACGAGACCGCAGAGTGTAGCGTCGCGATTAACCTGTCGCCGCAGACACAGGAAAACTTCACGCTGCGTGATGGCGTCAATCTCCAGGGCGTGTCCTGGGACGCACACGGCCATGAGAGTCCAAAACTCAACCCACTTGTTTCCCTTGGGGCGGATAGCCGCCTTAAGGGCATGGTTGTAGGCAGTTTTGACGGGGCCTGATGGGGCTTGAATGTCGGTGCCCGTGGTACAGACGCTGGCAGCAAGGGAACGGGCATGCCGCGCCTTAATAAGCATCGGCGATGGGAGCTTGCCAATGCGCGGCAGGCGACTAGTCGCCCTCCGAACACGGGCGTCAGCGGTGGCCGTGAGGTTAAGCGCGGCTGGAGCCGGCGCTGCCTCGGCGTTGATGTAACGCCCGACGAGCTTGAAGGAGTCGACCACGCGTAAGGGCCGTTCCGCCAGAGTGAGCTGGGTAACGGCGGCGTGAAGCTCGTCGGTGAGCGCCCACCCCGCCACTTTGCCAGGGTGAATGCGTTGACCTGAAAATCGATCAAACTTGGCGGTTTCATCAAGAGATTTCTGCAACTCAGGCGCGGTGTGAGTAGTGGAGTTGCTGTCGTCAACAAAGGTAGTGCTGAGTGATCGCGGAACGTATCGGTGCTGTCTCTTGGTCCACACACACATGAGCAGCTTAATGTCGTCCAGGGACCAAGAGCTTCCCTGGAGGTGACCGTTGGTCGTGGCCAATTCCTTAGAGTACGCTCCGTTCATGCGGATGTAGCGTTTGCGGCGACTGTAGAAGTTTCTGCGGACAGTAACGATGTCTTGGGGGCACCCCGCGTGAAGCGCAAGGTTAAGGCAGATGTCCGTGATGAGGTAGTCGAAACACTTCTGTCGGTCAAGGGCAGCCCCAGCTAAGGGAAGGAGTAAGGCCCTGGCGTGTTCGATGCGCAGGGCAAGGGAGGTGCTGACGTCCCCAATGGTAGCTTTGGGGACAGCGCCAAAGCTCGTGGCGTGGGTCCATCCTTTCCGCCAGTCCGTGAGGCTGCGGTAAGCTGGCGCTTCCCACGCATACATCCGAACGGAAAGCACCGAGAGAAGTCGTTGGTCCGTTGGGAGTTCGCCTCGGCCTTTTCGGAGGCACGGGTTTGGCACATGAAGGAGGGGTTCTGGGATGGTGCCAGTGCGTTGCATAGCGCGTAAGACGCTGGCGAAGAGGCGAAGGATGTCGTCGGGTAACTCCTTAGCCTCCTTAGTAGTCAGCCGTCCAGTCCCCCCGCACGGCGCGGTGAACGGGTGCGAATAAAGTGGATGAGTTGGTCGTCGGTGAGGTGGAAAGGGGTAGCTGGTGATGGCGTTGGCAGCTCTTGTCGGTACTCGTCGTAGAAGTCAGCCCACGTCGGCATGGCTTCGGCGTCATGTCCTGCACGGGCGCGGTACCTGCCCAAGATGGGCTCCCAGGTGTCGACCATGAGCTTAAGCATGTCTTTGGTATTAGCAACAATGGCGTTGGCAGGGAGAATGTCGGGGATTTGTGCAGGTGGTGGTTCACAAGTGTGGTCTTCGTCGTTGTCCGTGTCGGGCGAACTACCGTCGCTGGGGCTGAAGCCGCCAGCTTCGGTGTCAGCGTCGCTATCGTCCGTGCTAGCTTTGTCAGGTTTGAAGGCGTTGGTGTCGCAGTGGAGTTGCGTATCGTCAGGTGTGTAGGCGTGCGGAGATACGCCGTGGGCGAGCTGTCAGCAGCCCGTGCGTATATGGCCGCCTTTCGCCCGCTTGGCTCGCGGACGCCCTCAGCCCATACCTTGATGCGTTCAGCTTTGGCACGGTTCGCACGTCGCGCCAGCTCTAAGTCGAGGTTTTGGATCAAACCGTCAAGGTGCTCTCCGTGAGGTGCTGGCTCGTCGGGGGACCAGGCCTCGGGGAAGTCTAGGAGAACCGTGGGGCGCAGCTTGTGACAAAGGAGGCGGGCCGCGGTCCACGTGCAGTCGATGCGCTGCGCTAGGTACGGCGGGATGGCACGGCAGTCTAAATGATGGTGCTGTCCGATGAAGCGAAGCTCACAGAGTTGCCGATGGAGCTTGCGCAGTCGGTTCATGTGTATCGTGGAAGCTCCGTAGGTAGGGAAGGCGCGGGGGACAACTGGTCGCTCCTCGAACATGGGCGTGAGCCCGTGCATGGTGGGGGGCTTCTTTTTTGGGTGGTCGGGCGGTGGAGGTGGCAGGTCGCGCAGACGGGTGAGATGGTACTCATGACTGGCCTCGTTGGCCAGGGCGAACATGCGTTCCACGTCGTCGCGTGTGTCGGCCTGCTCCATGCGGTCCTGATATCGCCCAGCGATGAGGGTCCCTAATGCCTGCAGTTCGTGACCCTCGTGAGCTCCATCGTTGGGAGGGTAGGGCGTGGGGGCAAGAAGGCGTCGGGCCGTATGGTCGAGGCGACTGAGGTCAAGCGTGACCTGCAAGCCAACATGGGACTTCGCTGGCAAGTCGCGCAGATAGCAGAAGTCGGTGACAAGGGATCGCGCCGCTTGGTTGGCAATGATATAATCGATGCGCGAAGTGCGGGGGCACTTGGTGACGCGGTCCCAGTCAGGGATATTGCCGTATGTGCGCATGGTGTGGTCTGGTGTGCCCTCAGCGACGTTAAACCATCCGTGCTGCATCATGTGCAGCAGGTGTGGATTGTCGTCGATGTTCGTGTTGGCGTCCATGCAGATGAAATACGGGGCTGAGCCGACCCTTGCGGCGGCGCAGTCAGCGAGCCGAAAAAGATCTGTGCTGTCTCCTCCAGCAACCCCGTGGTTGTTTCGTCGCCGCCTGCGGCGGTGCTGAGTGCAGAGCGGGAGAAAGGCCTCGTGCCATCTTTTCTTGGCCTTGAGGGCGACGATACAGGGCGCAGTGTCGTCGACAGTGGAGTCGACTATGGCATCCTTAGAGAGGATGGCGACCCCTCCCGAGGCGCCAGTGTTGCCCACGACGGTGTGGTCTGTGCCGCCGTGGGCAGCTCTGCGCTGGGCTCGCGCCAGATCCAGGTCAGGTCCAAGACTGGCGTGGTATCCCCCGTGGTGTGGAATGGCGGCGCTGGTAGCGATGGCTTGTCTGGTCGGCTTGGCATGTCGGGTCTCCTGCAGTGCTATGACTGCGGCGTTGTGGTCGACACCAAGAGCGGTGATGGTTGGCCAGTTCGCTGAGAGACTGGTGATGTTTAGGCTGACGAGGTGTATGGAGCGACCTGGCCCGCCTCCATCGGTGGAGCTGGGGTTTGCACGCCCGCACGGTGTAGGTCAGCCTGACCCTCGCCCAGGTAGAAGGCTTGGCCACAGTAGGAGCTCATGGCGTTCCTATGGATTAGCTTGACCGGGGCTGAAGCCGCCGTCAGGCCAGAAGTATAGGCGAGACATGGTCGGCATTGCGCCAGGGGGGGTTCATAAACGTCAGTAAAACTGTCTCGAAAACTCCTCCTCACTCCAGTACCATAGGGGACGAGGGGAGGAGAGGTGAGACGGCAGCAGAGGGAGAGGGAGGCGACTCCTCGATCCGTCCTGCCGAACACAAAAGCAAAAGCGAACCGGCGGCGGCGGCTAGGCGCGGCAGCGGCACAACGCACGCGCATATACTGCGCACGCGACACAGCTGGTCCGTCCTGCGGTGGCGCGCCCGCCCCGTCAGTATCTTGATGAGCAGCATCTGGTGGAACAGCTCGAGCAGCGCGGTCGGTGGCCTGGCGCTGGGCCTCGTCCATGCCAGCTGCCGTGAGGCCCGCGTTGCGGACAGGGCTGATTCCCCGCGGGGCCGCCGCTGCCGCGGCAGCGGCTGAGGTGGCGGGGGCTCCGCCCCGACTCTGAGGTGTGTGCGGTGAGCCACCGCCGAAACCCGCCGCAAGGTCCTTGACACGGTACTTGTTCTTGAACGGGTCGAAGGTCGGCGCCTCGTCGATGGGGACGATCACGCGGGTGGGCAGCGGCGGCTCGTGGTCCGTGGACGGCGTCGGCTCGAGGTCGACCTGGCCAGGTTCGATGACGCTGGCACCGACGCGTGGCACCACTTCGGGGGCTCGGCCATCAGCCTGAGTCTCGCGAGGCGGCGAGCTCGTGGAGCTCCCTGGGGCCTTGCGTGAGCTGTGGCGGCTGCAGGACCTGCTGCGCGGGACGCGCCCGCCCGCGTGGCGGTCGCGTGGCGAGGTCGCCTGGGCATTAGCGCGCTCGGAATCCGCCCTGCTCGGGGATCGGATCGGCGCCGCGCAGGGTGATGGGCTGGGCTGGCGGGAGGCGCTTGTGCCGCCCTCCGCCGTGGCTGTGGCCTGGTCAGGGTCGGCAGCGTCGGGGCGGGGGCTGACGTGGTGGGCGCTTCCCTCGCTGTGCCGCGGGGAGGCGCTGTGATGCGCCTGGGTGTACGTGAGGACGAGCGGGACGAGCGGCTGCCTCTCCCGCTCAGGTGGGGCAGGTTTTGCCTGGGCAGGGCGCAGCGCTGCAGCCACGTTTGGCGGGGGCGTGTGATGGCGCGGTTGCCAAGCACGCACGTTCGCATCACGCCATCCTTCAGGGCGCCCTGTCCTGCCACGGTTTGTTGCAGCCCCCTGGGCTGAAGCCGCAGGGGTTATCCCTGCGGGCTGGTTGCTGGGGGTGCCATCATGTCGGCCTGAGTAATGGCCCCAGGCGCGCGTGGACCCTGGCACGGGCGAGGTGGCCCGTGGGGGGGCCTGCACGAGTGCACGCGGGTAGCCGATGACCGCTGGGTGCACCCTGGCGTGAGGGGCGTGGCCGTAGCTGGAGGCGGCTGCTCCAGCCGCCGTGGGCCTGGCGCCAATGTGGCCACGGTAATAGGCGGCAGCCCCGCCGTGGGCCGTGCTGCCGCCTGTCGGGACTCGCGCGGGAGAGCGGTAGCGTGGCGTGCTCGGCTGTCCTGCGTCGCGTTGGTCGCGCTGCTGAATGCGCTGCTGGTGCTGTTGATATCGCTGCTGGTCGGCTCTCGAGAGGGGGCGGGTGTCGGGGAGGATGGTGGGCACGTCGGGCCGCTGCCAGCCCCGATAGACGTGCTCAAAGGCGTGGTCAGGGTAGGTCCTCCCTACGGGTGAGTAT